>JAPVLO010004611.1:0-14522 GCA_027257055.1 Cephalopachus bancanus | reverse complement strand
ATGTGTTGGGGTAGGGGCAGAAAAGAACTCAAAAAAGTATGGAGGTTAGCAGGGGGGCAAAAAAAGAAATTAAGAGAAAAATAGGTGGAGAAGGAGTGACAGGAGACACAGAAGAAACCTTTAGAAAGGGCTGCATCAGTGACAGGAGGTTTCAGGGTCAGGCACAAAGGCCAGATGTAGAAGGTAGTATGGTCCCTTGGAGCCAAAGGACCAAACTGTGTTTCTGGGGCTCTAGTTTATGAAATTAATTCTTTCAGTTTCCTGAATTCTAATCACCTCACATCCTTATTTAAAATTCAAATCTTGGACTTATTCCCATGCCTCGTGAATCACAATATCTCTGGACAAGTTCCAGGAATTTTAACATGTTTTTCAAGAGATTCTGAAGTTTTAGGATGCTAGGATAGTATATGAGGTTTCTGCCTGAATTTTGAAGACCAAGAAATAAAAGGCGGGCTTAGAAAGAGAAAACAATTCTGGCTTGAGAACTGTGGGTTGGAAAGTAGAAGCCAGTCAACTAACAGTCTAGATAGACAGGCAAGAAACCGCCTAGATAGCCAGTCAACTATCCGGCTAGCTAGCCAGTCAAATAACCGGCTACATAGCCAGTCCACTCACAGGCTAGATAACCATTCAAGTAACCGTCTACATAGCCAGTCAACTAACCGGCTAACTAGGCAGTAAATAACTGGCTAGATAGCCAGTCAACTGACCGGCTAATCAAACAGTCAACTAACTGGCTAGGTAGCCACTCAACTAACCTGCTAGATAGGCAGTCAACTACCTGGCTAACTAGCCAGTAAACTAATCGGCTAGATAGCCAGTCAAATAACTGGCTACATAGGCATTCAAATAACCGGATAATTAACCAGGCAACTAACTGGCTAACTAGGCAGTCAGCTAACCGGTTAACTAACAAGTCATCTAATGGGATAACTAGCCAGTCAGCTAACCAGATAACTAGCCAGTCCAACAACCAGGTAGGTAGCCAGTCAACTAAACAGCTAGGCATCCAGTCAGCTAACCGGCTAACTAACCAATGAACTACCAGCAATCTAGCCAGTCAACTAACTGGCTATCTATCCAGACAACTAACCGCCTAACAAACCAGTCGATTAACCGGTAATTAGCCAGTCACCAAACAGTCTAACTAGCCAGACAACTAACCAGCTAATACCCAGTCAACGAACCGGCTAGAAAGCCAGTCAACTAACCGTCTAGATAGGCATGCAACTAACCGGCTAGATACCCAGTTAACTAACCAGTTAACTAGCCAGTCAAGTAACTGGATAAATAGAGAGTCAACTAACCGGCTAGACAGGCAAGCAAGTAACCGGCTAGATAGCCAGACAACTAACAGTCTAGATAGACAGGCAAGAAACTGCCAAGATAGCCAGTCAACTATCCAGCTAACTAGCCAGTCAAATAACCGGCTAAATAGCCAGTCCACTAACAGGCTAGATAGCCATTCAAGTAACCATCTAGATAGCCAGCAACTAAGCGGCTAACTAGCCAGTCAATAACTGGCCAGATAGCCTGTCAATTAAATGGCTAGATAGCCAGTCAGCTAACAAGTTAACTAGCCAGTCAACTAACCAGTTAGATAGCCAGTCAACTGACCGGCTAATCAAACAGTCAACTAACTGGGTAGGTAGACAGTCAACTAACCTGCTAGATAGGCAGTCAACTACCGGGTAACTAGTCAGTAAACTAATCTGCTAGATAGCCAGTCAAATAACCAGCTACAAAGAAATTCAAATAACTGGCTAACTAACTAGACAACTAACTGGCTAATTAGGCAGTCAACTAACCGGCTAACTAACAAGTCAGCTAATGGGATAACTAGCCAGTCAGCTAACCAGATAACTAGCCAGTCCAATAATCAGTTAGGTAGCCAGTCAACTAAACAGCTAGGCAGCCAGTCATCTAACCGGCTAACTAACCAATCAACTAACCGGCAATCTAGCCAGTCAACTAACCGGCTATCTATCCAGAAAACTAACCGCCTAACAAACCAGTCGATTAACCGGTAACTAGCAGGTCAATGAACAGTCTAACTAGCCAGACAAACTAACTGGCTAATACCCAGTCAACGAACCGGTTAGGTAGCCAGTCAACTAACCGGCTAGGTAGCCAGTCAATGCACCGCTATGTAGCCAGTCAACTAAATGGCTAGGTAGCCAGTCAATGAACAGGCTAGGCAGCCATTAAACTAACCGGCTAACTAGCCAGTCAAATAACGGGCTAGGTAGCCAGTCAACTAACCGGCTAGGTAGTCAGTCAACTTACTGGCTAACTTGCCAGACAACTAACCGTCTAGGTAGCCAGTCAACTAACCGGCTAGGTAGCCAGTTAACTAACTGTCTAACTAGCCAGTCAACTAATTGGCTGGTATCCAGTCAACTAACCAGCTAAATAGCCAGTGAATTAATCGGCTAGGTAGCCAGGAAACGAACCAGCTGGGTAGCCAAACAACTAACCAGCTAGGTAGCCAGTAATCTAACCATCTAACTAGCCAGTCAACTAACAACTTAGGTAGCCAGTCAACTAACCGGCTAACTAGCCAGTCAAACAACCAGCTAGTAGCCAGTCTACTAAACGTTAACTAGACAGTCAACTCACCTGCTTGGTAGCCATTCAACTAACCACCTAGGTATTCAGACAAATAACCGGATAGGTAGCCAGTCAACTAACAGCTAGATAGCAAGTCAACTAACTGGATAGTTAGGCCATCAACTACAGGGAAGCAAGTAACCAGCTAGATACCCAGTCAAATAACCGGCTAGATAGAGAGTCAACTAACCGGATAGACAGGAAAGCAAGTAACCAGTTATATAGACAGCCAACTAACCGTATAGATAGCCAGGCAAGTAACCGCCCAGATAGCCAGTCAACTAACCGGTTAACTAGCCTGTCAACTAACCGGCTAAATAGCCAATCCACAAACAGGCTAGTTAGTCAGTCAAGTAACCGTCTAGATAGCCAGTCAATTAACCGGCTAACTAGACAGTCAACTCACCGGCTGGATAGCCAGTCAACTAACCGGCTAACTAACCAGTCAACTAACTAGCTAAATATCCAGTCAACTAACCGGCTAGATAGCCAGTCAAGTAACCAGCTAGATAGTCAACTAACCAGATAAATAGCCAGCCAACAAACTGACTACATAGTCAGTCAACTAACCAGCTAGATAGCCAGTCAACGAACTGGCTAACGAGCCAGTCAACTAAATGGCTAACTAACTAGTCATCTAACTGGCTAGGTAGCCAGTCAACTAAATGGCTAGATAGGCTGTCAAATAACCAGCTAGTTAGGCAGTAAACTAACTAGCTAACTAGCCAGTAAACTAACCGGCTAGATAGCCAGTCAACTAACTGGCTAGATAGGCAGGCAACTAGTTGGCTACCTAACCAGGCAACTAACCGGCTAAATAGGAAGTCAACTAACCAGATAACTAACAAGTCAGCTAACCAGATAACTAGCCAGTCAATGAACTGGCTATCTAGCGAGACAAGTAACCGGCTAGGTAGCCAGTCAACTAACCGGCTAGGTAGCAAGTCAGCTAACTGGCTAAATAACGAGTCAACCAACTGGCTAACTCACAAGGAAACAAACCGTCTAAATAGCCAGTCAACTAGCCAGCTAATCAACCAGTCAATTAACCGGCTAACTAGCCAGTCAACGAACCAGCTAACTAGCCAGTAAACTAACCGGCTAATAGCCAGTCAACGAATCGGCTAGGTAGCCAGTCAACACAGCGTCTAGGTAGCCAGTCAACTAATCGGCTAGGTAATCATTCAACGAACCAGCTAGGTAGCCAGTCTACTAACCGGCTAAATAGCCAGTCAACTAACGGGCTAGGTAGCCAGTCAACTAACCGGCTAGGTAGCCAGTCAACTAACTGGCTAAATTGCCAGTCAACTAAATGGGTAGCCAGTCAAAAAACCGTCTAACTAGCAAGTCAACTAACTGGCTAGTTAGCCAGTCAACTAACCGGCTAACTAGCCCATGAACTAACCGTGTAGGTAGACATTCAACTAAATGGCTAACTAGTCAGTCAACTAAACAGCTACGTAGCCAGTCAACAAACCAGGTAACTAGTCAGTCAACTAACCAGCTAGGTAACCAGTCAACTACCAGCTAACTAGTCAGTCAACTAACGGGCTAGGTAGCCAGTCAACTAACTGGCTAGGTAGACAGTCAACTAACTGGCTAACTTGCCAGTCAACTAAATGGGTAGGTACCCAGTCAAAAAACCGTCTATCTAGCAAGTCAACTAACTGGCTAGCTAGCCAGTCAACTAACCAGCTAACTAGCCTGTCAACTAACCGTCTAGGTAGCCATTCAACTAAATGGCTAATAGCCAGTCAACTAAACAGCTACGTAGCCAGTCAACTAACCTGCTAACTAGTCAGTCAACTAACCAGCTAGATAGCCAGTCAACTAGCCAGCTAACTAGTCAGTCAACTAACCGGATAGGTAGCCAGTAAACTAACTGGTTGTGTAACCAGTCAACTAACTGGCTAGTAACCCATAAACTAATCATCTAACTAGCCAGTCAACTAACAAGTTAGGCAGCCAGTCAACTAATCATCTAACTAGCCAGTCAAATAACTCGCTAGGTTGCCAGTTAACTAACATGCTAGGTAGCAAGTCAGCTACCTGGCTAACTAAGCAGTCAACTAACCGGCTAACTAATCAGTCAGCTAACTGGCTAACTAGCCAGTCAACAAAATGACTAACTAACCTGTCAACTAACCAGCTAACTAGCAAGACAACAAACCGTCTAACTAGCCAGTCAACTAACCGGATAACTTGCCCGTTAATGAACTGGCTAGGTAGCCAGTCAACTAACTGGCTAGGTATATAGTCAACAAACCAGCAAGGTAGCCATTCAACTAAACGGCTAGGAAGCTATTCAACGAACCGGCTAGGTAGAGTCAAGTAACCGGCTAACTAGCCAATCAAATAACAGGCTAGGTAGCAAGTCAACTAACCGGCTATGTAGCCAGTCCACTAACCGGCTATATAGGCAGTCATCTAACAGGCAAGATAGCCAGTCAACTAAATAGCTAGATAGCCAGTGAACTAACTGGCTAGATATGCAGTCAACTAACTGGCTAGATAGACAGTCAACTAACCAGCTAACTAGCCAGTCAACTAACCAGCTAGATAGGCAGTCAACTAACCAGCTAGACAGGCAAGCAAGTAACCGGCTAGATAGTCAACTAACCAGGTAGATAGACAGGCAAATAACTGTCTAGATAACCAGTCAACTAACCGTCTAGCTAGCCAGTGAACTAACTGGCTAGATAGTCAGTCAACTAACTGGCTAGATAGCCAGTCAAGTAAACAGCTAGATAGCCAGTAAACTAACCGGCTAGATAGGCAGTCAACTAACCAGCTAAATAGCCAGTCACCTAACCAGACAACTAGTCAGTCAACTAACCAGCTAACTAACTGGTCAACTAACCTGCTAGGTAGCCAGTCAATGGACCGACTAGGTAGCCAGTCAACTAACTGGCTATGTAGCCAGTCAACTAACCGGCTATGTAGCCAGTCAACTAACCGGCTAAGTGGCCAGTCAATTAACTGGATAAGTAGCCAGTCAACGAACCAGCTAGGTAGCCAGTCAAGTAACTGGCCAACTATCCAGGCAACTAACAGGCTAGGTAGTCAGTCAACTAACTGGCTAAATAGCCAGTCAGCTAAACGGATAACTATTCAGTCAACAAACCGACTAGATAGGGAGTCAACTAACCTGCTAGGTAGCCTGTCAACTAACTGGCTAATTCGCCAGTAAACTAAAAGGCTAGGTAACCAGTCAATTAACCGGCTAACTAGCCAATCAACTAACAGGCTAGGTAGCCAGTCAACTAACCAGCTAGGTAGCCATTCAACTAATTAGCCAGGTAGCCAGTCAACTAACCGGGTAACTAGCCAGTCAAGTAACCAGTTAGGTAGCCTGTAAACTAACTGGCACACTAGCCAGTCAATTAAACGGTTAGGTAGCCAGTCAACTAACAGGCTAACTAGCCTGTCAAAAAACCTGCTAGAAAGCTAGATAACTAACTGGCTAGTTGGGCAGTCCACTAAGTGGCTAGATAGCCAGTCAACTAACCGGCTAACTAAGCAGTCAACTAACTGGCGAGATAGCCAGTCAACTAAACTGCTAGATAGCCAGTCAGCTATCTGGCTAGATAGGCAGTCAACTATCTGGCTAACTAGCCAGTCAACTAACCGACTAGATAGTCAGTGAATTAACCGGCTACATAGGTAGTCACCTATCTGGCTAACTAACAAGGCAACTAAAAGGTTAACTAGGAGGTCAACTAACTGGCTAACTAACAAGTTAGCTAATTGGATAACTAGCCTGTCACCTAACCAGCTAGGTAGCCAGTCAACTAACCAGCTAGGTAGCCAGACAGCTAACTGGCTAACTAACTAGTCAACTAACCATCTATCTAGCCAGTCAACTAACCATCTATCTATCCAGACAACTAACCGCCTAACAAACCAGTCAATTAAAAGGCTAACTAGCCAGTCAACTAACCAGCTAATAGCCAGTTAACTAACCAGCTAGGTAGCCAGTCCACTAACTGGCTAACTTACCAGTCAACTAACCGGCTAGGTAGCCAGTCAACTAACCAGCTAGGAAGCTATTAAACAAATCGGCTAGGTAGCCAGTCAAGAAAATGGCTAACCAGCGAGTCAACTAACAGGCTAGGTAGCCAGTAAAATAACCGGCTATGTAGCCAATCAGCTAACCAGCTAGATAGGTAGTCAACTAACTGGCTAGATAGGCAGTCAACTAACTGGCTAGATAGCCAGTCAACAACCAGCTAGATATGCAGTGAACTAACCAGCTCCATAGCCAGTCAACTAACCAGCTAACTAGCCCATCAACTAACGGGCTAGGTAGGCAGTCAACTAACCTGCTAGACAGGCAAGCAAGTAACCAGCTAGATAGCCTGTCAACTAACAGGCTAGATAGCCAGGCAAGTAACTGGCTAGATAGTCAGTCAACTAACCGCTAAATAGCCAGTCAACTCACTGGCTAGATAGCCAGTCAACTAACTGGCTAGATAGCCACTCAACTAACCGGTAAACTACCCAGTCAACCAACCGGCTAGATAGCCAGTAAACTAACTGGTTAACATGCAGTCAACCTACCGGCTAGGTAGCCTGTTAACTAACAGGATAACTACCCAGTCAACTAACCGACTAACTAACCAGTCATTTAACCGGCTAGGTAGCCAGTCAACGAACAGGCTAGGTAGACAGTCAACTAACTGGCTAGATAGGCAGTCAACTAACCGGCTAATTAGCCAGTCAGCTATCCGGCTATATAGCCCGTCAACTAATCGGTTAGATAGGCAGTCAACTAACCTGCTAACTAACCTGTCAACTAACAGGCTTACTAGGCAGTCAACTAACTGGCTAACTAACAAGTCAACTAACCAGCTAACTAGCCAGTCAACTAACCAGCTAATTAGCCAGTCAACTAACCTGCTAGGTGGCCAGTCAACTAACTGGCTAGGTAGCCAGTCAGCTAACTGGCTAACCTACCAGTCAACTTACTGGCTAAATAGCCAGTCAACTAACCAGCTAACTAGCTAGTCAATTAACCGACTAAGTAACCAGTCTACTAACTGCCTAACTAACCAGTCAACGAATCATCTAACTAGCCAGTCAACTAACTGGCTAACTAGCCAGTTAAAGAACTGGCTAGGTAGCCTGTCAACTAACCGGGCTAGGTAGCCAGTCAATGAACCAGCTTGGTAGCTAGTCTACTAACCGGCTAGGTAGCCAGTCAAATAACCGGCTAACTAGCCAGTCAACTAACAAGCTAGGTAGCCAGTCAACTAACCGGCTATGTAGCCAGTCAACTAACTGGCTAACTAGAAAGTCAACTAACCAGCAAGGTAGCCAGTCAAATAATGACTAAAGTGCCAGTCTACTAACCGACTAGGTAGCCAGTCAACTAACTGGCGAACATGCCAGTCAACCAACCTGCTAGGTAGCCAGTCAACTAACTGTCTAACTATCCAGTCAACTAACTGGCTAGGTAGCCAGTCAATTAACCGGTAACTAGCCAGTCAAGTAACCGGCTAGGTAGTCAGTCATTTAACCACCTATGTAGCCAGTGAACTAACCGGGCTAACTATCCAGTCAACTGAACAGCTAGGTAGCCAGTCAATGAAATGGCAAATTAGCCAATCAACTAACAGTCTTGGTAGCCAGTAAACTAACCAGATAACTAGCCAGTAAACTAACCAGTTATGTAGCCAGTCAACTAACTGACAAACTAGTCAGTCAATTAACTGGCTATGTAGCCAGTCAACTAACAGGCTAACTAGCCAGTCAAATAACTGGGTAGAAAGCCAGTCAAATAACCGGCTATATAGGCAGTAATCTAACCGGCTAGATAGCCAGTTAAATAACTGGCTAACTAGCCAGTCAAGTAACCGGCTAGATAGAGAGTCAACTAAATGGCTAGACAGGAAACAAATAACCGGCTAGATAGCCAGTCAACTAAAAGTCTAGATAGCCAGGCAAGTAACTGCTTAGATAGCCAGTCAACTATTCAGCTAAATAGCCAGTGAAATAACCGGCTAAATATCCAGTCCACTAACAGGCTAGATAGCCAGTCAACTAACCGTCTAACTAGCCAGTCAACTAACCAGCTAGATAGCCACTCGACTAACCGGCTATTTAACAAGTCAACTAACTGGCTAGGTAGCCAGTCAACGAACCGGCTTGGTAGCTACTCAAGTAACTGGCTATGTAGCCAGTCAACTAACTGGCTAACTAGGCATTCAACTAACAAGCTAAGTAGCCAGTCAACTAACTGGCTATGTAGCCAGTCAACTAAGAGGCTAACTAGGAAGTCAACTAAACGGCAAGGTAGCCAGTCAAATAACCGTCTGAATAGCCAGTCTTCTAACCATCTAGGTAGCCAGTTAAGTAACTGGCTCATTTGCCAGTCAACCAAGCGGCTAGGTAGCCAGTCAACTAACCGTCTAACTTGTAAGTCAACTAACTGGCTAGGTAGCCAGTCAACTAACCGGGGAAATAGTCAGTCAAGTAACAGGCTAGGTAGCCAGTCAATTTACCAGCTAGGTAGCCAGTGAACTAACTGGCTAACTAGGCAGTCAACTAAGAAGCTAAGTAGCCAGTCAATGACATGGCTAACTAGCCAGTCAAATAACAGGCTAGGTAGTCAGTCAACTAACCGGCTAACTAGCCAATCAACTAACCAGTTATGTTACCAGTCAACTAACTGGAAAACTAGCCAGTCAAATAACAGGTTAGGTAGCCAATCAACTAACAGTCTAACTAGCCAGTCAAATAACTGTCTACAAAGCCAGTCAACTAATAGATAGATAAGGAGTCAAATAAAGGCTAGATACCTAGTTAACTAACCGGCTAACTAGCAAGTCAAGTAACAGGCTAGATAGAGAGTCAACTAACTGGCTAGACAGGCAAGCAAGTAACCGGCTAGATTGCCAGTCAACTAGCAGTCTAGATAGCCAGGCAAATAACTGCCTAGATAGCCAGTCAATTATCCGGCTAACTTGCCAGTCAAATAACCGGCTAAATAGCCAGTCCACTAAAGGGCTAAATAGCCATTCAAGTAACCGTCTAGATAGCCAGTCAACTAACCGGCTAACTAGTCAGTCAAATAACTGGCTAGATAGCCAGTCAACTAACTGGCTAGATAACCAGTCAACTAACCAGCTAACTAAACAGTTAACTAAACGGCTGGACAGCCAGTCAACTAACCGGCTAGATAGCTAGACAACTAACCGGCTATGTAGCCAGTCAACTAACCATCTAACTTTCCAGTCATCTAACCGGCTAGGTATCCGGTCAACAAAACAGCTAAATAGCCAGTCAACTAAGCCGCAAGGTAGCCAGTCAACTATCCGGCTAACTAGTCAGTCAAATAACTGGCTAGATAGCCAGTCAACTAACTGGCTAGATAGCCAGTCAACTAACCAGCTAACTAAACAGTTAACTAAACGGCTGGATAGCCAGTCAACTAACCGGCTAGATAGCTAGACAACTAACTGGCTATGTAGCCAGTCAACTAACCATCTAACTTTCCAGTCATCTAACCAGCTAGGTATCCAGTCAACAAAACAGCTAAATAGCCAGTCAACTAACCGGCTAGGTAACCAGTCAAAGAACCTTCTAGGCAGCCAGTCAACTAACCAGCTAGGATGCTAGTCAACGAATCGACTAGGTAGCCAGTCAAGTAAACGGCTAACTAGCGAGTCAAGTAACAGGCTAGGTAGCCAGTAAAATAACCAGCTATGTAGCCAGTCAATGAACAGTGTAGGTAGCCAGTAAACTAACCGGCTATATAGCCAGTCAGCTAATCGGCTAGATAGGTAGTCAACTAACTGGCTAGATAGGCAGTCAACTAACTGGCTAGATAGCCAGTCAACAACCGGCTACATATGCAGTTAACTAACCGGCTACATAGCCAGTCAATTAACCGGCTAACTAGTCCATCAATTAACCGGCTAGATAGGCAGTCAACTAATCTGCTAGACAGGCAAACAAGTAACTGGCTACATAGCCCATCAACTAATCGGCTAGATAGCCAGGCAAGTAACTGGCTAGATAGTCAGTCAACTAACTGGCTAGATAGCCAGTCAACTAACTGCCTAGATAGACAGTCAACTAACCGGCAAACTACCCAGTCAACCAACTGGCTAGATAGCCAGTAAACTAACCAGTTAGATAGCCTGTCAAATTACCAGCTGGATAGCCAGTCAACTAACCGGCTAACTACTCAGTCAACCAACCGGCTAGATAGCCAGTAAACTAACCGGCTAGATAGCTAGTCAAATTACCGGCTAGATAGCCAGTACACTAACCAACTAGGTAGCCAGTCAACTAACCGGCTAGATATCCAGTCAACTAACCAGCTAACTAACCAGTAAACTAACTGGCTAGGTAGCCAGTCAACTCACTGGCTATGTAACCAGTCAATTAACCAGCTAACTAGACAGACAACTAACCGGCAAGGTAGCCAGTCAATTAGACGGCTTACTAGCCAGTCAACTAACCGGCTAGGTAGCCATTGAAATAATGGGCTAAATGGCCAGTCAACTAACCGGATTGGTAAACAGTCAACTAACCGTCTAGGTACCCAGTCAACTAACCGGCTAACTAACCACTCAACTAGCCGGCTGACAATGCACTCAACCTACTGGCTAGGTAGCCTGTCAACTAACAGGATAACTACCCAGTCAAGTAACCGGCTAACTAACCAGTCAATTAACTGGCTAGGTAGCCAGTCAATGAACCGGCTAAGTAGACAGTCAACTAACCAGCTAGATAGGCAGTCAACTAACCGGCTAACTAGCCAGTCAGCTAACCGGCTATACCGACTTATATACTGGCTATAACCAGCTAAACGACTTGCTATCTAGCTGGTAAGCTGACTGGTTACCTAGCCCGTTAGTTGACTGAATACCTAGCAGGTTAGTTGACTGGCCACCTAGCTGGTGAGTTGACTGGCTAGTTAGCCAGTTAGTTGACTGGCTACCAGCTGGTTATTTGACTGGCTATTTAGCTGGTTAGTTGACTGGCTACCTAGCCAGTTAGTTGACTGTCTACTTAGCCGATTAGTTGAATGGCTACCTAACTTGTTCTTTGACTGACTAGTTAGACGATTAGCTTACTGGCTACCTAGCCAGTTATTTGACTGGCTACTCATCCAGTTCGTTTACTAGCTACCTAGCCGTTTAGTTGACTGTCTATTTAGCCGGGTAGTTGACTGGCTACCTAGCCAGTTAGTTGACTGTCAAGTTAGCCGGTGGGTTGACTGGCTACTTTGCTGGTTAGTTGACTGGGTAGTTAGATGGTTAGTTGACTGGCTACCTAGCCGGTTTGTTACTGGCTAGTTAGTCAGTTAGTTGACTGGCTACCTAGTCATTTTTTTGACTGGCTAGCTAGCAGGTTAGTTGACTGTTTACCTAGCCGGTTAGTTTACTGGCAAGTTAGCTAGTTCGTTGACTGGCTACTTAGCCGATTAGTTGACTGGCTACCTAGCCTGTGAGTTGACTGGCTAGTTAGCTGGTTAGGTAACTGGTTAGTTAGCTGTTTAGCTGACTGGCTACCTAGCAAGAGAGTTGACTGGATACCTAGTCGGTTAGTTGACTGGTTAGTCAACCGGTTAGATGACTGGCTACTTATCTGGTTAACTGACTTGTTAGTTAGCCGGTTAGTTGACTGCCTAGTTATCTGGTTAGTTGCCTGGTTAGTTAACCGGTTATTTGACTGCCTGTCTAGCCAGGTAGTTGACTGGCTATCTAGCCGGTTAGCTGAATGGCTATTTACCCGGTTAGTGGACTGGCCAGTTAGCTGGATAGTTGACTGGCTAGTTAGCTGGTAAGTTGACTGGTTAGTTAGTCAGCTAGCTGACTGGCTACCTAGCCAGTTAGTTGACTGGCTACCTAGCCGGTTAGTTGACTGGCTAGTTAGATGGTTAGTTGACTGGCTATCTAGCCAGTTGTTGACTGCCTATCTAGCCAGTTATTTGACAGGCGATCTAGCCGTTTAGTTGACTGGCTAGTCAGTGAGTTATTTGACTTCTTATCTAGCCGGTTAGTTGACTGGCTATCTAGCTGGTTAGTTGACTGCCTATCTAGCCAGTTATTTGACTGTCTATCTACCTGGTTAGTTGAATGGCTACCTAGCCGGTTCGTCGACTGTCTAGTCAGCAGTTTAGTTGACTGGCTACCTAGACCGTTCATTGACTGGCTAGTCAACCAGTTAGTTGACTGGCTACCTAGCTGGTTTGTCCACTAGCTAGTCAGCCTCTTAGTTGACTGACTACCTAGCCGGTTCTTCAACTGGGTAGTCATTCGGTTAGTTGATTGGCTACATAGCCAGTTCATCGATTGGCTATTCAGTCAGTTATTTGACCGGCTAACTAGATGGTTTGTTGGCTGGCTACCTAGCCGGTTAGTCAATGGGCTACCTAGCCAGTTCGTTGACTGCCTTCCTAGCCAGTTAGTCTACTGGCTAGTCAGCCAGTTAGTCGACTGGCTTCCAAGCCGTTTAGTCGCCTGGATAGTCAGCTGGTTATTCGACTGGCTACCTAGACGGTTAGTCGACTGGCTGTCTAGCTGGTTAGTTGACGGGCTATCTATTCGGGTACTTGACTGGTTAGTTAGCTGGTTAGTTGGCTGGCTAACTAGCTGGTTAATTGACTGGCTATCTAGCCAGTTAGTTGACTGGCTCCATAGCCAGTTAGTTGACTGGCCATCTAGCTGGATAGTTGACTGGCTACCTAGCCGGTTATTTGACTGGCTAGTTAGCCGGTTAGTTGACTGGCTAGTTAGCCAGTTAGTTGACTGGCTACCTAGATGGTTAGTTCACAGGCTAGTTAGCTGGTTAGTTGACTGGATGCATAACCAGTTAGTTGACTGACTAGTTAGCTGGTTAGTTGACTGGCTAGATAGCGGGTTAGTTGACTGGCTACCTAGCCGGTTAGTTGATTTGCTACCTAGCCAGTTAGTTGCCTGGCTATCTAGCTGGTTAGTTGTCTGCCTATCTAGCCAGTTAGTTTACTGGCTATCTAGCCGGTTTGTTGGATGTCTACCTAGCCAGTTCGTCAACTTGCTAGTCAGCCAGTTTGTTGACTGGCTACCTAGACCATTCGTTGACTGTCTAGTCAGCCAGTTAGTTCACTGGCTACCTAGTTAGTTCGTCCACTGGCTAGTCAGCCGGTTAGTTGATTGGCTACCTAGCCGGTTCTTCAACTGGCTTGTCATTCGGTTAGATTACTGGCTACCTAGCCGGTTCATCGATTGGCTAGTTAGCCGGTTATTTGACTGGCTACCTAGCTGGTTTTTCGACTGGCTACAGAGCCGGTTAGTTGACGGGCTATCTAGCCGGTTTGTCGACTGCCCACCTAGCTGGTTAGTCTACTGGCTAGTCAGTAGGTTAGTCGACTGGCTTCCAAGCCGGTTAGTCGCCTGGATAGTCAGCCAATTATTCGACTGGCTACCTAGACGGTTAGTCAACTGGCTATTTAGCTGGTTAGTTTATGGGTTATCTAGCCAGTTAGTTGAGTGTCTATCTATCCAGTTACTTGCTTGCCTGTCTAACCGGTTAGGTGACTGCCTATCTAGACGGTTATATGACTGGCTATCTAACCGGTTAGTTGAATGGCTATCTAGCCGGTTGTTGACTGCCTATCTAGCCGATTAGTTTAATGGCGATCTAGCCATTTATTTGACTGGCTAGTCAGTGGGTTAGTTGACTTCTTATCTAGGCAGTTAGTTGACTGGTTAACTAGCTGGTTAGTTGTCTGCCTATCTAGCCAGTTAGTTGACTGGCTATCTATCTGGTTAGTTGAATGGCTACCTAGCCGGTTCGTCAACTGGCTAGTCAGCCAGTTAGTTGACTGGCAACCTAGACTATTATTTTACTGGCTAGTCAGCCAGTTAGTTGACTGGCTACCTTGTTAGTTCGTCCACTGGCTAGTCAGCCAGTTA
>JAPVLO010004610.1:0-14285 GCA_027257055.1 Cephalopachus bancanus | reverse complement strand
TTGTTTTCAGTTGTTTTATTTGTAAGAAAGAGCTCGACAAGGTCATTTCTGAAGTGCAGGCTACTGTGTACCTCTAAGATTCTTTTTGCTTCATTTTTTTGAGTTGGAGTCTCACTCTGTCGCCCAGGCTGGAGTGCAGTGGCACGCTCATGGCCACCGCAGCCTTGACAAGCTGAGCTCAGGTGATCCTTCCAAGCCTTAGCCTTCCAAGTAGCTGGAACAACAGGCATGTGCCACCATGCCTGACTAATTTTTTATTTATTTGTAGAGATGAGGTCTCGCCAAGTTGCCCAGGCTGGTCTCAAACCCGCAGGCTCAGGCAGTCCTCTCACCTCGGCCTCCCAAAGTGCTGGGATCATAGGCATAAGCCACGTGCCTGGCCCACCTCTAAAATTCTGTGGCCATAGTTGCAAGTTGTGAGACTGGTTCTTCCACTCTGAATTGTTCCTGTAGAACCAAATACACTAGGAGACTCAACCATTTGAGGCCTACAGAGGTTCGTTTTAAGATATAATTGTTAGCTGGGCTCGGTGGCTCAGCCTGTAATCCCGCGCCTTTGGGAGGCTGAGGTGAGTGGATTGCCTGAGCCTGCGGGTTCGAGACCCGCCTGGGCAGCGAGACCTCATGTCTACAATAAATCAAAAAATCAACCGGGCATGGTAGCGCATGCCTGTAATTCTGGCAACTTGGAAAGCTGAGGAGGAAGGATTGCTGGAGCCCAGCAGGTGAGGCTGCGGTGGCCGGGAGCGGCCACTGCACTCCAGTCTGGGTGACAGAGTGAGACTCCAACTCAAAAAAAAAAAAAAAAAAAAGATATCATTGTTTCACTTCATCAGTCAGGGGAGTCTAATAAACTTCTACCTATGAGCAAGAACTACCATTGACCCAGTGCTCATTGGTGCAATAAATGGTATTGCAGGGGGACACAAAATGGCATCCAAATATGCCACTGTGGCATAAGGATTATTGTGAGCTGAAGACAATTGAGAAAGGGCAGATGTAGAAGTTCTTGGCCCTCCTCCCATCTGGCTAAGAGCAGGACATTCATTTCTATTTTTTTGCTTGTTTGTTTTTGCTTCTGGCATCTTACTCTGTCACCCAGGAAGGAGTGTGATGGCAGGCTCACAGTCACCACAGACTTGACATGCTGGGCTCAGATGATCCTTCCACCTCAGCCTTCCAAGTAGCTGGAATCACAGGCACATGCTACCACGTCTGGCTAATTTTTGTTTTAATTGTAGAGATGAGGTCTCACTATGTTTCCCAGGCTGGTCTTGAACCCATGGACTCGGGCAATCCTCTTGCCTCTGCTTTCCAAAGTGCTGGGATTACAGGTGTGAGCTACTGCACTGGCTGAGAATGCCTTTTTTTTTTGAGTTGGAGTCTCATTCTGTCACCCCGCCATGCTCATGACCACTGCAGCCTCGACAAGCTGGGCTCAAGTGATCCTTCTGCCTCAGCCTTCCAAGTAGCTGGAACTACAGGCACACGCCACCGTGTCTGGCTAATTTTTTGATTTATTGTAGAGATGAGGTCTCACCGAGTTGCCAAGGCTGGATTCGAACCCTTGGGCTCAGGCAACTCTCTCACCTCGGCCTCCCAAAGTGCTGGGATTATAGGCATGAGCCACCGCGCCTGGCTTTTTTTTTTCAAACTTGTATCTCAGATTGTTAGGGTCACACTCTCCCACCAGAGCCTCCAGAATGTTAGGTCAGGCCCACTGGGGTTGTGGGTGTCTGGAGTGTGATACAATGCCACATGAAAGATGCAAAGAGTTGCACAGAAGTTAGATTAGAAAATATAGTTCATTTAAAAGTAAATTAGAAAATAAAATAAAAGTAAATTAGAGAGAAAGAGAGAGAGAGAAGATTCATCTCCCCAAGGTGGGTGGGGCAGGGGGCAAAGCTGGGAATCTTGGTGAAAGCCATAGCTCAAAGAGCACATGGCCACACCAGAGTCTACAAGGCAATGGCCCACAAAGGACTCTTAATCATTCCTATCAGCCCAGACTCTTATTAGCCTAGGGATCAGACATGGCACTGAGAGAAAAATTGACATAACAAATTTACTGAAATCACATAGCATGCTAAAATAATCTTTATCTTCTCTCCCACATATTTGCCTTCCCACAGTTTGCTGATTCTTTTTTTTTTTTTTTTTTTAGTTGGTGTCTCCCTCTGTCACCCAGACTGGAGTGCTGTGGCCGCTCCCGGCCACCGCAGCCTAAACCTGCTGGGCTCCGGCGATCCTTCCGCCTCAGCCTTCCGAGTAGCTGGAACTACAGGCATGCGCTACCACGCCCGCTCATTTTTGATTTATTGTAGAGATGAGGTCTCGCCAAGTTGCCCAGGCGGGTTTCGAACCCGCGGGCTCAGGCAATCCACTGATCTCAGCCTCCCAAAGGTGCGGGATTACTAAGCCACCGAGCCCGGCTAGTTTGCTGTTTCTAAAAGCTGAAACCTCCTTCCTTTTTTCTTTTTTTCTTTTTGTAGGGAATATAGTTTATTTGGAAAGTAAATTAGAGAGAGAGAAAGAAGTGATTCACCTCCCCAAGGTAGGTGAGGGGGCCAAAGCTTAAGAAAACATGTCCTAGCTGGGCTCGGTGGCTCAGCCTGTAATCCCGTGCCTTTGGTAGGCTGAGGTGAGTGGATTGCCTGAGCCCGCTGGTTCGAGAACCGCCTGGGCAAATTGGCGAGACCTCAATAAATCAAAATAAATTTAAAAAAAATTAGCCGGAGCTGGGCTCGGTGGCTCAGCCTGTAATCCTGCGCCTTTGGGAGGCTGAGGTGAGTGAATTGCCTGAGCCCGCGGGTTCGAGACCTGTCTGAGCAACTTGATGAGACCTCATCTCTACAATAAATCAAAAAATCAGCCGGGTGTGATAGCGCATGCCTGTAATTCCGGCTACTTGGAAGGCTGAGGCGGAAGGATCGCCGGAGCCCAGCAGGTCGAGGCTGCGGTGGCCGGGAGCGGCCACTGCACTCCAGTCTGGGCGACCGAGTGAGACTCCGACTCAAAAAAAAAAAAAGAAAATAAAAAAAATATGTCCTGGTCATAACTCAAAGAGCACGTGGCCACACCATAGCTTAGCTGAGAATGGCCACCCCTTTCCTTTTGTCTTGTCATTTGTCTGCAAAAGCCCCAAAATTAACCATTCCTTTGAGTTATTTATCACTGAGTTTCTCCTGTGTATACTGTTGGTGTTAATCAACACTATTTTTCTCTTATTAACCTACCTTTTATCTCTTTGGTTTCCAGGGCTCCAGCTGGAGAGCCTAGGAGGGTAGAAGCAAAAGGTTTGTTTGCTTTCCCTCCCCTACAGTTTGATGGTGGTACATTATTTGGTTTTGATCTTGTGGGCAGAGAACAGTGAAATAGGTGATGGAAAGAGGCGGGGGCAAAGGCTTGCTTTTAGGCCGGGAGGGTGGCTCCTGCCTATAATCTCTGCACTTTGGGAGGCCAAGGTGAGAGGATTGCCCGAGCTCACAGATTTGAGACCAGCCTGGGCAACTTGGCGAGACCTCCTATCTACAACAAATCAAAAAATTAGCTGGCTGTGGTGGCACGTGTCTGTACTTCCAGCTACTTGGAAGGCTGAGGTGGAAGGATCGCCTGAGCCCAAGCAGGTCAAGGCTGCAGTGGCTGTGAGCATGCCACTACACTCCAGCCTTGGTGACAGAGTAAAAAAAAAAAAAGAGGCACTATCTTGTTTTTAATCAATGTGACTAACTTTTTACATGGAAAAAAATATTACCCTAATAATTCTGGAGCTGTTGTAATGACCTTGAAAAGAGAGCAATTTTTTTTGTTTGTTTGAGTTGGAGTCTCACTCTGTTGCCCAGACTGGAGTACAATGGCATACTCCCAGCCACCGCAGCCTCGACCTCCTGGGCTTAGGTGATCCTTCCACCTTACCTTCTAAGTAGCCGGAACTACAGGGGCGCGTTCTGCCACACCAGGCTAATTTTTGACTTATTGTAGAGACGAGGGCTCGCCGAGTTGCCCGGGTGGGTCTCAAACCTGTGGGCTCAGACAATCCACACGCCTCGGCCTCCCAAAGTGCTGGAATTACAGGCTGAGCCACTGAGCCTGGCCAAAGCAATATTTTTATAAAGATAACCAGTTCTTGAACTTTGACCAAAGTATTATACATTGAGACGATTTCATCTGACATCAAAGTAGCATGACTCTTTAATCTTCTTTATTTTATTGTTTCAAATAACATTTAAACTCAAGGATAATTCACTACTTCCCTTGGTTTGAATTTCCTGCACATGAGGTTAGATGTCTTATCTCACTGTGTATACATGCCAATCTAAAGGATGTGTTATTTCTTTTTTACTCAGTCAAATTACTGTGATTTTTAAAGCTGAAATTATAATTCTGTTCTGCCTGAGTTTTTCTGCCTTCCAGCCTCATCCTTTTCCCCATTCACAGCATATTCTTTGCTCCAGTAATATCTGGTTTCTTTTTTACTTTTTTTTTTTTTTTTGTCAGAGTCTCACTCTTTTGCCCAGGCTGGAGTTCAGGGGCATGTTCATGACCACTGCAGCCTCAACCTGCTGGGCTCAGGCGATCCTTCCGCCTCAGCCTTCCAAGTAGCTGGAACTATAGGCGTGCACTGCCACGCCCGGCTAATTTTTGATTTATTGTGGAGATGAGGTCTTGCCAAGTTGCCCAGGCTGGTCTCCAACCTGTGGGCTCAGGCAATCCTCTCACCTCGCCCTCCCAAAGTATTGGGATTATATGCCTGAGCCACTTGCCTAGTCTGATTTCTTTTTTTCTTTTTGATTGGGGTCTCACTCTGTCACCCAGAATGGAGTGCAGTCACGCCTCACCGCAGCCTCAATTTCCTGGGCCCAGGCAATCTTTCTGCCTTAGCCTTTCTAGTAGCAGAGACTATAGGCATGCACCACCATGCCTGCCTAATTTTTAATTGTTTTTTTTTTTTTTGGTAGATATAAGGTCTTCCTATGTTGCCCAGACTACTCTTGAGCTCCTGGGCTCCAGCAATCCTCTCCTCAGCCTCCCAAAGTGCTGGAATTACGGGTGTGAGTCACCATGCCTAGTCAGGCTTGCATAATAGAATGCAGCAGAGCCAGGCTTGGTAGCGCAAGCCTGTAACCCCAGCACTTTGGGAGGCAGAGGCGAGAGGATTGCCTGAGCTCAGGGGTTCAAGACCAGCCTGAGCAACATGGGAGACCTCACCTCTACAATAATTTTTTTTTAAATGCCAAGCATGGTGGTTCATGCCTATAATCCCAGCAATTTGGGAGGCCGAGGGGAGAGGATTGCCTGAGACTACAGGTTGGAGACCAGCCTGGGCAAATCAGAGAGGCTTCATTTCTGCAATAAATCAAAAAATTAGCTGGGTGTGGTGACGCATGCCTGTAGTTCCAGTTTCTTGGAAGGCTGAGGCGGAAGGATTGCCTGAGCCCAGCAGGTCGAGGCTGCAGTGGCCATGAGCGCGCCCCTGAACTCCAGCCTGGGAGACAGAGTGAGACTCTGACTCAAAACAGACAAAGAAGAAGGCAGCCGGGCTCGGTGGCTCAGCCTGTAATTCCGCGCCTTTGGGAGGCTGAGGTGAGTGGATTGCCTGAGCCCGCGGGTTCGAGACCCGCCTGGGCAGCGAGACCTCGTCTCTACAATAAATCAAAAAATCAGCCAGGCGTGGTAGCGCATGCCTGTAATTCCGGCTACTAGGAAGGCTGAGGTGGAAGGATTGTCGGAGCCCAGCAGGTCTGAGGCTGCGGTGGCCGGGAGCGGCCACTGCACTCCAGTCTGGGCGACAGAGTGAGACTCCAACTCAAAAAAAAAAAAAAAAAGAAGAAGGCAGGTGTGAGAGACATCCTGAAGTATGACTGACAAGACTGGGCAACCAATCAGATAACAGAGATGTCCCAGAAGGTGCTCTCCACAAAGACTAATTCCCTAGTTGGGCTGATTGGTACCTAGCAACTCTAAATAATGCTTCAAGGGTCAGCGTGTCTTCTCCTCTTTAAAGAAAAACATGCTCAAAGCAAAGTGAGTATTTGAAAAAGCAGTGCAGATCAAAAGAGGCCAGAGAACCAAATTACCTGTGGAGCCTCTAAAATACAGATGCTAAGGTCAAACCCTCCTCAGTCAGACTCGCCTGGAATAGCACTTCAGAATACGTTTTTTTTTGAGTCTGAGTCTTATTCTATCACCTGGGTTGGAGTTCAGTGGCATGCTCACGGCCACCACAGCCTCGACCTCCTGGGCTCAGTCTTCCACCTCAACTTTCCAAGTAGCTGGAACTACAGGCGTGCGCTACCACGCCAGGCTAGTTTTTTGATTTCTTGTAGAGAGGAGGTATCACCAAGTTGCCCAGACTGGTCTTGACCCCCAGACTCAAGCAATCCTCTTGCCTGGGCCTCCCAAAGTGCTGGGATGGCAGGCTGAGCCACCACACCCAGCCAAGGGAATCTGCCTATTTATTTTTATAAACTTCCCCAGATAACTCTGCATGGTCAGAGTGAGGTACTAATGCTTGGAGAGTTCCTTTTCGTCTCTTTTCTGTCCATTAAAGTTTGATGTTTCTCAAAAGGTCTATCCGCAGTTCTCTTCTCGACCTATGACCCCTGCCTGGACAATCTCATTGGTTTCAATAACTTCAACTCTCACCTGAATACTAAGGCTTCCCAAATGCAGCCCAGCTCTGTCTTCTGATCTCTATTCTCTATTTCCACCCTCAGCCTGAACATCTCTAGTGGGATATGCAATAACTAAAATTCCTTGGCTAATATACTTAATGCTGAAAAACTGATTGCTTTTTCTCTAACATCAACAACAAGACAAGGATGTCCACTTTTGCTCCTGCTATTCAACAATTGAGACCAGCCTGGGCAACTTGGCGAGACCTCATCCCCACAATAAATCAAAAATTAGCCAGGCGTGGTAGCGCGCGCCTGTAGTTCCAGCTACTAGGAAGGCTGAGGCGGAAGGATCGCTGGAGCCCAGCAGGTCGAGGCTGCGGTGGCCGGGAGCGGCCACTGCACTCCAGTCTGGGCGATAGAGTGAGACTCCAACTCAAAAAAAAAAAAAAAAAAAATTAAAAAATAAAATAAAATAAAGGCTAGTAGCCATTGGCTTCTACAGTGCTTACCAATCACCCAGAGCGTAGGGAATTCCAACGAAGATCAAAACAAGTCCTGGGCTATAACCACCTTTCCCAAACCTACAAAATAAACAGCAGACTTGACTAAAAATAGAGCAGCAGGGGCGAGGCTTATATCAAAGTGAAATGGTCTGAACAAAGGGCAGCTGGTTTTCACTGATCTTTCTTATCTCTTAGATAAAGGTAGTTAATGGGCCATAAATACAAACAAGTGATCTGGTGGCCAGGTTTCCCAGGAAGAGGGAGGACGGGCAGCAAATAATTACCCTCCCTCGGGCGGGCCGGGGACTGGGGAGGAGGCTTCCTACAGGAGAAGCAGCCTCAAAGAGCCCTTCTGAGATCGCAAACAGGCCCCAGGGCTGGCAGCCATGGGCCTGGCAAGCAGTCTTCCTGGCCCAAGCAGTCTCAGACCTCAGAACCAGAAACCTGTCGAAGAGCTGGGGGATGGGTAGAGCAGAGATGGTGCCAACCAGGTGCTCCTGGGGGGTGGGGAGAGGCTGTACTGAATGAGGGCCATGACACACAGAAACTCCCGAGGGAGCCTCCGCAGACAGACTCCTGACGCCGTGGCCGACTCCTTAATACTCAAAGTGGGGCCGGTGGACTGTCAGATCCAGGATAGGCCGCACCTGTGTGTGTCTTAGAAATGCAGACTCTCACCCGGTTGCGGTGGCTCACGCCTGTCATCCTGGCACTTTGGGAGGCTGAGGCGAGAGGATCGCCTGAGCCCAGGAGTTGGAGAACGGCTTAGGCAACGCAGGAGACCTCGTCTCTACAAAAGGAAAAATTTAAAAAAGTAGCCGGGTGTGGTAGCATGCATCTGTGCTCCCAGCTACTAGGGAGGCTGAGGCAGAAGGATTGCCTGAGCCCAGGAGGGTGAGGCTGCGGTGAGCTGTGAGTGTGCCACTGGATTCCAGCCTGGGCAGCAGAGTGACACCCTGACAAAAAAGAAAAGTGTTAGGGTCACACTACCAGAGGGACCTCCAGAATGTCAGGTCAGGCCCGCTGGGGGCTTGGGTGTCTGGTGTGTGATCTTGTCCCGCATGAAACATGCAAAGATTCGCACAGAAGTTAGATTAGAAAATATAGTTTATTTAGAAAACAAATTTGAGAGAGAGAAAAAAAGAGGAGATTCCCCTCCCCAAGGTAGGAGAGGGGGTCAAAGCTTAAGAAAACATTGCCCAAGCCGCTCGGTGGCTCAGCCTGTAATCCCACGCCTTTGGGAGGCTGAGGTGAGTGGATTGCCTGAGCCCGCGGGTTTGAGACCCCCCTGGGCAGCGAGACCTCACCTCTACAATAAATAAAAAAATCAGCTGGGCGTGGTAGCGTGCGCCTGTAATTCCGGCTACTTGGAAGGCTGAGGTGGAAGGATCGCCGGAGCCCAGCAGGTCGAGGCTGCGGTGGCCGGGAGCGGCCGCTGCACTCCAGTCTGGGCGACGGAGTGAGACTCCCACTCAAAAAAAAAAAGGAAAACATGGCCTGGCCATAGCCCAAAGAGCACATGGCCACACCATAGCTTTGCAAGGCAATGGCCGCTGGTTACTCATGGTTAAGTCCTTTCGGTCCTCCTCTTTGATGGGAGAAAGTCATTAAGGTGATTGTGTGGTGGTGTGTAACACGTCATCACGAAGGGACGGGTAAGCACAAGCACTGACCTCAGGTAGTGGACAGAAGGCAGATGAGTGGGTAGGTCACATGATTGCTGCCGTGGTGGTGGGCTAGAAGGGAGAAGGCAAGGGGAGGGCTTTTTTCCTGCAAAAGACCTGTCAGAACCGGGTGTGGTGGCTCACGCCTGTAATCACAGCACTTTGGGAGGCGGAGGCAAGAAGATTGCCTGAGCCCAGGGTTCGAGACCAGTATGGGCAACATGGAGAGATCTTGTCTCTACAATAAATTAAAAAATGAGCCAGGTGTGGTGATACATGCCTGTAGTTCCCGCTACTTGGAAGGCTGAGGCGGAAGGATCGCCTGGACCCAGCAGGTTGAGGCTGGGTGGCCGTGAACGTGCCACTGCTACTCCAACCTGGGAGACAGAGTGTGATGCCAACTCAAATAAATCAATACATAAATAAATAAATGTATAAGTTGTCCCTTTGTCTAAAGTACTCTAGCCTGGTCAACCGAGTGAGACTCCCACTAAAAAAAAAATAAAATAAAATCAAGAAGCTGTCTCATGCCTGTAATCCCAGCACTTTGGGAGGCCGAGGCAAGTGGATTGCCTGAGCCCGCGGGTTCGAGACCAGCTCGGGCAACTTGGTGAGATCTCGTCTACACAATAAATCAAAAACCAGCCAGGCATGGTAGTGCGCACCTGTAGTTTTGGCTACTTGGAAGGCTGAGGCGGAAGGATTGCCAGAGCCCAGCAGGTCAATACTGGGGTGGCCATGAGCATGCCACTGTACTCTAGCCTGGGTGACAGAGTGAGACTCCAACTCAAAGAAAAAAAAATGAAATTTAATGTGGAAGAAAAATTTTAAAATAGGGAAACATATGAAGAAAATGAAAACAACCAGTAATGATCCCACTAACTCCAGATAATTACTGTTAACCTCTTATTTATTTATTTTTATATATTTATTTATTTATTAATTGGAGTCTCACTCTGTCACCCACACTAGAGTGCAGTGGCACGGTCACAGACACCACAGCTTTGACTTGCTGGGCTCAGGTGATCCGTCCATCTCAGCCTTCCAAGTTGGAACTGCAGGCACACACCACCACGCCTGGCTAATTTTTAAATTTATTGTAGAGACAAGGTTTTGCCAAGTTGCTTAGGCTGGTCTTGAACCCATGGGCTCAGGCAATCCTCTCACCTCAGTCTTTCAAAGTGCTGGAATTAAAGATGTGAGCCAACACGCCCGGTTTCATTAACCTTTTAAAGTACACACACACACACACACACACACACACACACACACACACACGCACACACGAATGCATTTTATTTTATTTTTGAGTTGGAGTCTCAGTCTGTCACCCAGACTGGAGTGCAGTGGCCACTCCCGACCACCGCAGCCTCGACCTGCTGGGCTCCGGCAATCCTTCCGCCTCAGCCTTCCAAGTAGCTGGAACTACAGGCGTGCGCTACCACGCCCAGCTCATTTTGATTTATTGTAGAGATGAGGTCTCATCAAGTTGCCCAGGGCGGGTCTCGAACCCGCGGGCTCAGGCTCACCTCACTCACTCACCTCAGCCTCCCAAAGGTGCAGGATTACAGGCTGAGCCCGGTTACAAATGCATTTTAATAGCTAGTTTGAGTTCCTTTCAAGACACAAAGATATGCGTACCTAACAATGGAATTTCAGGCATTGCGGCAAATTGGTGGGAGCTTAATTTGGGATTAAGTCCTCCTCAAATCATAGCAAAGTATTTGCATTGCCAGAAACAGCATTATATTAATACTCCCACATTGTCACACATTAGGTATTCCAAACAGCTCCGGGCCCATGATATCAGTGCTACTAATTTGGCATTTGAATTCAAACAAGTTGGCATCAAATTCATATACTCACAATAGAGCTTTATAAGAACATTCAGCCAAATTCATGTGAAGTAGGCATATGCCTGGTGCCTGAGCATTCACCTGCCTGGAGATGAGCACGCACCTGGACTGATGGGTGGTGACATCCTCAGGAAAGGCGAACAGGGAGACAGCGGAACAGAGCTAAGGCCCAGGGAAGCCTCAGTGCCTCTCACTCAAGTGTTTTGAACCAGACAAAACTGTGCAGGCAGGTGTGCCTGTGTCTGGGGAGCAAATGAGAAGATGAGCATTAAATAAAAGACAGACAGACTCCAATGGCAACCAGTCTAGCAGGTTCTTCTTGTATCCTTGGGGGGAAAGCCTGTACAAACAGATAATTCTTGCACAATGTCTTTTGGATGAACAAATTTTTTATGCGCAGACCCTCCACCTAAAAAGAGATTATATCGAGAGATGGTTGTCTAGCTGAGCTAATATTTCCCCTGTGGTTTTGGTCTCTAAGACTTGAGAAATAAAGCTGGGCTCGGTGGCTCAGCCTGTAATCCCACGCCTTTGGGAGGCTGAGGTGAGTGGATTGCCTGAGCCCGCGGGTTCGAGACCCGCCTGGGTAGCGAGACCTCATCTCTACAATAAATCAAAAAAATCAGCTGGGCGTGGTAGCGCGCGCCTGTAATTCCGGCTACTCGGAAGGCTGAGGCGGAAGGATCACCGGAGCCCAGCAGGTTGAGGCGGCGGTGGCCGGGAGCGGCCACTGCACTCCAGTCTGGGCGACAGAGTGAGACTCCAACTCAAAAAAAAAAAAAAAAAAAAAAACTTGAGAAATAATATCTCAGTTGAATGCATGTGTGAGTGGAGTTTGGGGCTGTCAATTTCAGGAATTTGAATAGATACAAGTCCAGGATGGAACCAAAATGAAATAAACCCGTCAAAGATAGGATCCAAAGTATGTAGATCCAAATAAACCAAAATCAGAATCTAAAGCTAAGTTCACAAATCACACTATCAAGGCAGAAAATGCCAAAGGATGCAAAACACACGACAGGCGTGGTGGCTCACACCTGTAATCCTAGCACTTTGGGAGGCTGAGGCGAGAGAACTGCTTGAGAGCAGGAGTTCGGGACCAGACTCTGCAACATAGTGAGACCTCTTCTCTACAAAAAATTTTAAAAATTAGCCGGGTGTGGTGGCACACGCCTGTAGTTTCAGCTTCTTGCGAGGCTGAGATGGAAGGATTACCGGAGGCCAGTAAGTCAGCACTGCAGTGAGCTGTGATTGTGCCACTGCACTCCTGAGTGACAGAGTGACACATCAACTCAAAAACAACAACAAAAGAGACTACAGAAAGACTGGTGATAAACAGTAAAGCTTCTGTATATTATAAAGAGGATTAAAAATGTAAATGGTAGCCGGGCTCGGTGGCTCAGCCTGTAATCCCGCGCCTTTGGGAGGCTGAGGTGAGTGGATTGCCTGAGCCCGCGGGTTCGAGACCCGCCTGGGCAGCAAGACCTCATCTCTGCAATAAATCAAAAAATCAGCCGGGCGTGGTAGCGCGCGCCTGTAATTCCGGCTACTCGGAAGGCTGAGGCGGAAGGATCGCCGGAAGCCAGTGGGTGGACGCTGAGGTGGCTGGGAGCAGCCACTGCACTCCAGTCTGGGCGACCGAGTGAGACTCCAACTCAAAAAATAAAAAAAATTTAAAAAATTAAAAAAATGTAAATGGTGATGAGTGGATTCGGTCCGGCAAAGCTGGATAGGAAATGAGCTCACTTCATCCATCATTTAGGCAAATGTTCATATCTCACAGCCAATCCTGATACCTGAGTACATAGTATTAATATGTTATGGATTAAACCAGCCAGTGTAGGCTTGGTGTGGCGGCTCACGCCTGTAATTCCAGCACTTTGGGAGGCAGAGGCGAGAGGATTGCCTTACCCTAGGCATTTAAGACCACCCTGGGCAACTTGGTGAGACCTTGTCTCCACAATAAATCAAAAAATTAGCGGGGCATGGTGGCGCATGCCTGCAGTGTCAGCTACTTGGAAGGCTGGGGCGGGCGGATCACCTGAGCCCAGCAGGTTAGATAATCTTCTTGCCTCTGCCTCTCAAAGTGCTGGGACTACAGACGTGTCACCACATCTGACTTACATTTGCTTACACTGTTCTGTTTGGCAGGAGTTTTTGAGAAGTAATTTTTAGCTTGATAAGTGTAGGTAGAGCATGAGAGCAATGGCTCAGGCCTGTAATCCCAAGACCAGTTTGGGCAACATTAAAAAAAAATTAGCCTGGCATTGGGTGAATGCCCTAAGTCCCAGCTACTGGGAAGGCTGAGATCACTTGAGCTCAGGAGGTCAAGACGGCAGCGAGCCATGAACATGCCACTTCACTCCAGCCTGGGCAACAGGGTAAGACCCTATCTCTAAAGAAAAGAAAAGAAAAGAAAAGAAAATTTACTGGACACGGTGGCTCACACCTGTAATCCCAGCACTTTGGGAGGCAGAGTCGAGAGGACTGCCTGAGTCCAGGAGTTCGAGACCAGCCTGGGCAACTTGATGAGACCGTGTCTCTACGATAAATAAAAAATTAGCTGGGTGTGATGGTGCATGCCTGTAGTTCCCGCTGCTTGGAAGGCTGAGGCAGAAGGATCGTCTGAGCCCAGCAGGTCAAGGCTGCGGTGGCCATGAGCGCGTCATGGCACTCCAGACTGGGTGGCAGCGAGACTCGGACTCAAAAAACAAAACAAAAAAGAAAATTCAAACTGCAAACCAGCCTGGGGTGGGGAGGGGAGAGGGGCTGGCGGGGTAAGAAAAAAGAAAAAGAAAAAGAAAGATATCTGTAGGTAAAAGGAATTGCATGACTCATTTGGAAGAAAGTCACCACTTGTAAACTCATCGAAGAATTAGCATGTGCATGCTATAACAAGCTATTGCAAAAATCTAACAGCAATAGCCTAGCCTTGCAAAGCCTCCTTGCCATTAATCATACTTTTGCTGATGTGATGTTCCTATTATAGCTTTAGGTTTTAAGTTCAGCATTCCGGTAACTATTTATTCCTTTGGGTTTTGTAGCTATAAATGAAGTTCGATGCTAGGCTCGGTGGCTCAGCCTGTAATCCTGCGCTGTGGGAGGCTGAGGTGAGTGGATTGCCTGAGCCCGCGTTTTCAAGATCCGCCTGGGCAACTTGGTGAAAACTCATCTCTACAATTAATAAAAAAAAAAAAAAAGAAATTTGATGTTGACTAACGCTATATGATCCAAGCAACTGAACTTTCAGGAGTAGGAATTGTTCCACAAGAGATAATTAAAACATTTTTACCTTCCTCCTTTTTTTTTTTTTTTGAGTCGAAGTCTTACTCCGTCACCCAGGCTGGAGTGCAGTGGCATGTTCATGGTCACTGCAGCCTCGACCTGCTGGGCTCAGGCGATGCTTCCAAGCCTCCTTCCAAGTAGCTGGAACTACAGGCATGCACCACCATGTCCAGCTAATTTTTAAAAAAAATTTATTGCAGAGATGAGATCTCGCTGAGTTGCCCAGGCTGGTCTTGAACCCGTGGTCTCAGACAATCATCTCACCTTGGCCTCCCAAAGTGCTGGGATTATAGGCGTGACCCACCGGGGCTGGCTCCTCTTTTTTTGTAATATGAAAAATATACCCTGAACATTTACCAT
>JAPVLO010004609.1:0-29174 GCA_027257055.1 Cephalopachus bancanus | reverse complement strand
TAAGTTGACTGCCTATCTACCCTGTTAATTGACTGGCTATCTAGCCGGATAGTTGACTGGCTAGTTAGCCAGTTAGTTGACTGCCTATCTTGCCGGTTAGTTGACTGGCTATCTAGCCTGTTAGTTGACTGGCTACTTAGCCGGTTAGTTGACTGGTTATCTAGCCGGTTACTTTCCTGGCTATCTAGCCTGTTAGTTGACTGGCTATCTAGCTTGTTACTTACTTGCCTGTCTAGCCAGTTAGTTGACTGGCTAGTTATCCGGTTGACTGGCTAGTTATCCGGTTACCTGTCTTGTTAGTTAGCCTATCTAGCCGGTTAGTTGTCTTGCTATATAGCCAGTTTGTTTACTGGCTACCTAGCCGGTTAGTTGACTGGCTATGTAGCTGGTGAGTTGACTGGCTACTTAACCGGTTAGTTGACTGACTTCCTAGCCGGTTATTTGACTGGCTAGTTAGCCGGTTAGTTGACTGGCTAGTTACTGATTAGTTGACAGGCTCCCTAACCTGTTAGTTGACTGGCTAGTTAGACGGTTAGTTTACTGGCAACCTAGTCGGTTAGTTGTCTGGCTACACAGCCGGTTAGTTGACTGGCTAGTTAGCCGGTTAGTTGACTGGCTAGTTAGCCTGTTAGTTGACTGGCTACCTATCCGGGTAGTTGACTGGCTAGTTAGCCTGTTAACTGCCTAGCGCCCTAGTTGACTGGCTACCTAGCTGGTGAATGACTGGCTACGTTGCCAGTTAGTTGACTGGCTACTTAGCCGGTTCGTTCACTGGCTATTTGCTGGTTATTTAAATGGCTAGTTAACCGGTTCATTGACTGGCTAGTTAGCCGGTTAATTGACTGGTTGTTTAGCCTGTTAGTTGTCTGGCTTGTTAGCCGGTTAGTTGACTGTCTAGTTAGCTGGTTAGCTGACTAGCGTTAGTTGCCTGGACTAGGTATGACTTGCTAGTTAGCCAACTAGTTGACTGCTCAGTTAGCCGGTTCCTGGCTATTGCCTGGTTAGTTATTCGGTTAGTTGACAGTTTATCTATCCGGTTAGTTGACTCGCTATATAGCCATTTAGTTGACTGGCTAGTTAGCCAGCTGTTTGACTGCCTATCTAGCCGGTTAATTGACTGGTTATCTAGCGGGTTAGTTGACTGTTATGTATCCGAATAGTTGACTGGCTATCTAGCCGGTTAGTTGACTGGCTAGCTAGCGGCTTAGTTGACTGGCTACCTAGCCGGTTATGTGACTGGGTCGTTATCCGGCTAGTTGACTGGGTACCTAGCTGGTTAGTTCACAAGCTAGTTAGCCTGTAATTTCACTGGCAACCTAGTCGGTTATTTGACTGACTAGTTAGCCGGTTAGTTGACTGGCTAGTTAGCCAGTTAGCTGACTGGCTACCTAGCCGGGTAGTTTACTGGTAACCTAGCCGGTTAGTTGACTGGCTACCCAGCCGGTTAGTTGACTGGCTAGTTAACTGGTTAGTCGTTCAGTGCCTGCCTAGCCGATAGTTGACTGGATAGTTAGTCGGTTAGTTGACTGGCTACCTAGACGTTTATTTAACTGGCTACCTAGCTGGTTATTTAACTGGCTACCTAGAAGTTTATTTCACTGACTAGTTAGATTGTTAGTTGACTGGCTACCTAGCCGGTTAGTTGACTGGCTAGTTAGCCGTTTAGTTGATTGGCTACCGAGCCTGTTAGTTGACTGGCTAGTTAGCCGGTTAGTTGACTGGCTACCTAGCCGGTTATTGACTTGCTATCTAGCCCGTTAGTTGACTGGCTACCTAGCCGGTTAGTTGACTGGCTAGTTAGCCGTTTAGTTGATTGGCTACCGAGCCTGTTAGTTGACTGGCTAGTTAGCCGGTTAGTTGACTGGCTACCTAGCCGGTTCGTTGACTTGCTATCTAGCCCGTTAGTTGACTGGCTAGTTAGCTGGTTAGTTGACTGGCTACCTAGCCGGTTCATTGACTTAATACCCAGCCTGGTAGTTGACTGTCTACCTAGCTGGTTTGGTGACTGGCTACTTAGCCGGTTAGTTTACTGGCTACCTAGCCTGTTTGTTGAACGGCTAGTTAGCCACTTAGTTGAGTGGCTAGTTAGCCCGTTCATTTTCTGGTTAGTTGCCAGTTAGTTGACTGATTAGTTAGCCGGTTAGTTGAATGGCTAGATAGCCGTTTAGTTGACTGACTAGTTAGCCGCTTAATTGACTCATTAGTTAGCCGTTAGCTGACTGGATAAATAGCCGGTTAGTTGACTGGCTAATTAGCTGGTTAGTTAACTGGCTAGTTAGCCACTTAGTTGACTGGCTAGTTAGCTGGTTCATTGACTGGATGTTAGCTGGTTAGTAGACTGGTAATTGGCCGTTTATTTGACTGGTTAATTATCCCGTTAGTTGACTGCCTATGTAGCCCGTTAATTGACTGGCTATCAATCCGGTTAGTTGACTGGCTAGTTAGAGGGTTAGTTGACAGGCTACCTAGCTGTTAGTTGACTGACTACCTAGCCGATTTGTTGACTGGCTAATTCGCCAGTTAGTTGATTGCCTAACTAGCCAGTTAGTTGACTAGCAATCTAGGTTGTTAGTTGACTGACTATCTAGCCGGTTGTTGACTACCTATCTAGTCGGTTACTTGATAGGCTATCTAGCCGTTTAGTTGACTGGCTAGTCAGCTTTTTAGTTGACTTCCTATCTAGTCATTTAGTTGACTGGCTATCTAGCCGGTTAGTTGACTACCTATCCAGCTGGTTAGTTTACTGGCTATCTAGTCGGTTAGTTGAATGGCTACCTAGCCAGTTCTTCGACTGGCTAGTCAGCCGTTTAATTAACTGACTACCTAGACGGTTCGTCAACTGGCTAGTCAGCCAGTTAGTTGACTGGCTACCTAGCGGGTTCGTCCACTGGCTAGTCAGCCGATTAGTTTACTGGCCACCTAGCCAGTTCTTCGACTGGCTAGTCATCCGGTTTGTTGACTGGCTACCAAGCTGGTTCATTGATTGGTTAGTCAGCTAGTTAGTTGACTGGCTACCTAGCCAGTTTGTCGACTGGCTACCTAGCCGGTTAGTCGACTGGCTTCCTAGCCAGTTCGTCAACTGCCTACCTAGCCAGTTAGTCGACTGGCTAGTCAGCCGTTTAGTTGACTGGCTTCCAACCCGGTTAGTCGACTTGATAGTCAGCCGTTTATTCGACTGGCTACCTAGATGGTTAGTAGACTTGCTATCTAGCTGATTAGTTGACTGGTTAGTTAGCCGGTTAGTTGACTGACTAACTAGCAGGTTAATTTACTGTCTACCTAGCCTGTTAGTTGACTGGTTATCTTGCCGGTTGGTAGACTGGCTATCAAGCTTGTTTGTTGACTGGTTCGTTAGCCGGTTAGTTGGCTGGCTAACTAGCTGGTTAATTGACTGGCTATCTAGCCGGTTAGTTGACTGGCTACATAGCCGATTAGTTGACTGGCTATCTAGCCGGTTAGTTGACTGGCTACCTTTTTTTCCTGGTTATTTGGACGGGCCCTAGTTTTAAGCTGGGTTAGTTGACTGGCTACCTAGCCAGGTTGGTTTACAGGTTAGTTAGCCAGTTTAGTTGACTGGCTACCTAGCCGGTTAGTTGACTGACAATCTAGCCGTTTAGTTGACTTCCTACCTGGCCAGTTAGTTGACTGGTTAGTTAGCCGGTTATTGATTGACATCCTAGCCTTTTAGTTGACTTGCTACCTGGCCAGTTAGTTGACTGGCTTTTAGCCGGTTTTTTAAATTGGGCCCTGCCTTGGGCCAAGTTACTTTGGACTGGCTATTTAAAGCCAGTTAGTTGACTGGCTGCTTTAGCCGGTTATTTAATTGGCTACCTAGCCAGTTAGTTGACTGGCAAAGTTAGCCGTTATTTGTCTGGCTACCAAAGCCAGTGAGTTGACTGGCTATTTACCCGGGGGTTAGTTTCTGGCTCCCAAAGCCTGTTAGTTTACTGGCTAGTTAGCCGGTTAGGTCTGGCTCCTTTAGCCGGTTAGTTGACGGGTCTAGTTAGCGGGTTCATCGACTGGCTCCCAAAGCCGGTTATTTACTGGTTAGTTAGCCGGTTAGTTACTGGCTATTACCCCTTTTGGGTTGACTGGCTAGTTAGCCGGTTCATTAAACTCGTTATTTAGCCAGTTAGCTTGAACCTGGTTAGTCGAGGCCCCGGGTTAGTTTACGGGTCTAGTTACCCCTTTGGGTTGACTGGCTAGTTAGCCATTAATTGTCGGTTAAATTTAGCCGGTTAGTTGACGGGTTAAAACTTAGTCGGTTAGTTGACTGGCTCCACCCGGGTTTAAAGTTGACGGGTTATTTACCCGGGTTAGTTGACTGGCTAGTTAGCCAGTTACTTGTCTATGTTAATTAAAAGCCGGTTTGTTGACTGGTTAATTAGCTGGTTAGTTGACTGGCTACCCTGCCGGTTAATTGACAGGTTATTTAGCCCTGTTTAGTTGACTGGCTACTTAGCCGGTTAGTTGACTGGTTATTATCCAGTTATTTGACTGACTATCTAGCCGGTTTGTTGACTGTCTATCTAGCTGGTTAGTTGACTGGCTACCTTGCCGGTTAGTTTACTGGCTATTAGCCGGTTAATTAACTCGTTATCTACCCGGGTTAGTTGACTGGCTTTTAAAGCCGGTAAGTTGACTGGTTATTTAGTCAGTTAGTTAACTGGCTATCTTAGCCGGTTATTGCTTCTATGTTCTAGCCAGTTTAGTTGACTGGCTATCTAGCGGTTAGTTATCTAGCCGGTTAATCTAATTAGTTATCTAGCCTGTTAGTTACTGGCTATCTAATTTGTTATTAACTGTTAAGGTAATTATTATTGCCCAGCTAGTTAACCGGCTATCTAAGTAGTTATCTAACAAGCTATTTATGGGTATCTAAGTATTTATTTAGCCAGCTAGTTAACTGGCTATCTAAGTAGTTATCTAACCACTTAACTAACCAGCTAGATAACCAATTAACTAATCATCTAGATAACCAGTTAACTAACCAGCTGGATAACCAGTTGACTAACTAGTTAGATAACTACTTAGGTAACTAGTTAACTAACTAGTTATTTATATAACTAGCTAACTAGTTAGATAACCAGTTAACTATCAACTTAGATAACCAGTTATTTAACCAGCTAGATAACCAGTTATCTAACCAGCTAACTAACCAGTTTGCCACCCAGCTAAATAACCAGTCAACTAACCAGCTAGATAACCAGTTAACTAACCAGCTAACTAACTAGTTAAATAGTCAGCTAACTAATTAGTAAATTAATCAACTTAACTTGTTATCTAACTATAGTTAACTAGTTAGTTAACTTGCTGTCTAACTAGTTAGTTAACTTGTTGTCTAACTAGTTAATTAACTAGTTAGTTAACTAGTTAAGTTGGTTCATTTAGTAATTATTTTACTGATTATTTAACTAGTTAACTAGTTAATTAACTAGTTAAGTAGATTAATTTACTAATTAATTAACTGATTATTTAACTAGTTAGTTAACTAGTTTACTAACTGGTTATCTAGTTAGTGAACTAGTTATTGAATTTACTGACTTAACTAGAGTAGCTGCCTTAAATAGTTAACTAACTAGCTAGCCAGCTGATTTAACTAGTTAACTACTCATCTAGGCACCTGGCTAGCCAGCTGACTTAACTCCATGACTTAACTAGCTAGCAAGCTGAGTTAACTAGCTGACTTAACAAGCTAGCTACCTAATTAGCCAGCTGGCTTAACTTTCTGGCTTAACTAGTAGCTAGCTAGCTGACTTTTCTCTCTGACTTAACTGGCTGGCTAGTTGACATAACTTGCTGACATATAGCTAGATTCCTAGCTAGCTAGCTGTCTTAACTAGCTGAAATAACTAGCCAGCCAGATGGCTAGACATCTTACTTATCCAGCTTTTTAACTAGCTAACAAGCTGAATAACCAACTGATTTAATGAGTTTCCTTAACTAGCTAGCCAGTTGGTTTCAGCTGACTTAAGTAGCTGACTTAAATAGCTACTCAGCTGGATATCCAGGTGACTTAACTTGCTGGCTAACTATCTAGCCAACTGGCTAGCCAGCTAACTTACCTAGCTGACTTAAGCTAGCAAGCTGTCTAGTCATCTCACTTAACTACCTAGGTACGTACCTAGCCAGCAGACTAGCCAGCTGACTTAACTAGATGATTTGAACAGCTAGCCTGCTGCCTAGCAAGCTGAATTATAAAGCTAGTACCTACCTAGCCAGCTGCCTAGACAGCTGACTAAACCACCTGACTTAACCAGGTAGCCAGTTGGCTAGACAGCTGACTTAACTCACTGACGTCACTAGCTAGTCCGGTAGCTATATAGCTGATTTAACTAGCTAGCGACCTACCTTGCCAGTTGTCCACTCAGCACTCTTAACTAGCTGAATTAACCAATTAGCCAGCTGGCTAGCCAACTGACTTAACTATCTCACTAGCTAGCCTACCAGCTAGCTAGCCAGCTGACTTAACTAGCTGACCTAACTAACTAGGTACCAAGGTACTCAGCTGACTTAAATAGTTACTTAACTAACTAGGTACCTAGCTAGCCAGATGACTTAAATAGTTAGTTAACCAGCTAGCTATCTAGCTAACAAGCTGAATTATAGTTACCTGCCTAGCTTGCTAGCTGCCTTAACCAGCTAATTAACTAGTTAGCTTACTCATTAACTAACCTGCTAGCTTGCTGAGTTAATCATTTGACTTAACTCATTAACTAACGAGCTAGTTAGCTGACTCAACCAGCTGACTTAACTCATTAGCTAACAAGCTAACTAGCCTACTCAACCAGCTGACTCAACCCGTTTGCTAACTAGCCAGCTAGCTGACTCAACCGACTGACTTAACACATTACTTAACTAGCTAACTACCGGACTCAACCTGCTGATTTAAGCTGTTAGCTAACTAGCTAGCTAGCTGTCTTAACCAGCTGACTTAATAAGGAAGCTGACTTATCTAGCTGAATTAGCTAGCTGAATTAACAACTTAGAAAGCTGACTTAACTGGCTGACTTAACTAGTTAGCTAGTTGACTTAACTACCTGAATAAAATAGTTAGCTAATTATTTAACTAGCTGAAGAACTAGCTGAGTTAACGAGTTAGTTAATGAGTTAGTTAACGATTTAGTTAACGAGTTAGTTAATGAGTTAGTTAAGTCAGTTAGCCAGAGAGCCATTTGGACAGAAGGAATAAATCAGAAATGCCCCAAGCAAACTGGGAGGCGTGGTTACACCCCAACAAGAAACAAAGAAGGCTAACTTTGGGAAGATACCCATACAGTCACATGTGACTCATACCTCCATGCACTCAGGGCCACATCTTCCTTTTCTGTATCCCCAGAGCTAGTTTCTTGTGAGGAACTTTATGGCACTGAGTCAATGATCTTTAAATAAATGGATGTCACATGAAGCAGACCTGAAGAGAAACAACTGAAAGAGGCATGAAGCTGGCTCCTAGGATTGTGGCTACTTTGTGCATAACAATATTATCACAAGAATGACAGAGACAGGGAGGGCAAGTGCATCCATAGGAGGGCAGGTGGAGTGGGGTCAAGTACGATTGAATATGTGGGTCTGCAACTCATGGCTGAGATCTAGATCATAGATATGGATTTGGGAGCCTGCTGGTTAAGGCCCAGGGGTAAGTAAGGTTCTCTGAGGAGGGTGCATGTGTTGAGGTGAGGGGCAGAAAAGAACTCATAAAAGTATGGAGGTTAGCAGGGGGCAAAAGAAGAAATTAAGAGAAAGATAGGTGGAGGAGGAGTGACAGGAGACACAGAAGAAACCTTTAGAAAGGGTTGCATCAGTGTCAGCTGGTGTCAGGGTCAGGCACAAAGGCCAGATGTAGGCACCTGTAGTAGAAGGTAGTGAGGTCCCTTGGAGCCAAAGGACCAAACTGTGTTTCTGGGGCTCTAGTTTATGAAATTAATTCTTTCAGTTCCCTGAATTCCAATCACCTCCCATGCTTATTTAAAATTCAAATGTTGGACTTATTCCCATGCCTCGTGAATCAGAATATCTCTGGACAAGTTCCAGGAATTTTAACATGTTTTTCAAGAGATTCTGAAGTTTTAGGATGCTAGGATAGTATATGAGATTTCTGCCTGAATTTTATAGACCCAGAAATAAAAGGCGGGCTTAGAAAGAGAAAACAATTCTGGCCTGAGAAAAGTAGCATCCTCATCGACTGCCTTTTTTGAGTTTATTATCAAAATACACCCCACACCAGCAGACACCTCAACTATTTATGAGAAAAAAGTGGGTATGTTCACTTGAGTTAACACAAAGACAGAAGAAATTTTAGCAGGGTGGAAGACAAAGGTGACTGGATAGAAAGCCACAAATACTACCTCAGGGCCACCTATCCTGTGGCAGAAAGGAGGGGGTCTGTGAAGTTTGGAAGGGTGGAGGCTGAGGGGATGTGCCTAGCCGGGAGGGGACAAGACCCTGGAGAGAAGAGCCCACCCACCGGCTGCTCTGCTTGGAGACCCTAGAGCAGGTACCAAGCCCTGGGGTTTGGGCATGTTGTAAGGTGGGGGATCCCAGGACCTTTCATGCAGAGGGCCTTAGGGTAATCGATGTTCCTGTGTCTGTGTGTCCCTGAGCTCAGCACATGGTACCTGCTGCTCAGTAAGTGATTACTTACTCTGTGTACACAGAAAGGCCAAACACGTCACTTTTTAGAGTGAGGCAGGGACCAGCATATTATTTTAGAAAAGCTAGTTTTAAAAAATGTATTTCAAAGTACGACAGTGTTTTTAAAGTCTAATTTAAACTTGTAAGTTCTTCACAGATGTTTGCTGGAATCATTGTCTAAAATAGAAATAGCACAATCTGCATTGTCCTTTGACTTCCTGGTTTCTTTGTTTCCGTTTTTGAGTTGCTACAATTCCTTCTGCCTTGTGATACAGCTGAGGTCCCCATTGCCAAGGCAAGTGAGCTCCGATTGGTTGGTTCAGGTGAACCAGCTCTAATTGGTGGGTTCAGATGAGCTCTGGTTGGTTGGTTCACGTGAGTTCTGATTGGTTGGTCCAGGAGAACTTTGATTGTTATGTGCAGGTGAGCTCTCATTGGTTGGTTTCTAAGCTCACAGACAAAAAAGTGCATTTTTGGGGAACTCAGAGTATTTTCAAACCCTAATCAGCAAATGGCTTTGGGGTTCTATTTAATGTTGAAATTTATTTTATTTTTTGAGTTAGAGTCTCACTCTCTCACCCAGACTGGAGTGCAGTGGCTGCTCCTGGCCACCGCAGCCTTGACCTGCTGGGTTCCAGGGATCTTTCTACCTCAGCCTTCCAAGTAGCTGGAACTACAGGCGAGCACTACCATGCCCAGCTAATTTTTTGATTTATTGTAGAGATGAGGTCTCACCAATTGCCCAGGCGGGTCTTGAGCCCGTGGGCTCAGGCAATCCACTCACCTCAGCCGCCCAGAGTGTAGGATTACAGTCTGAGTCATCAAGCCTGGCTGCATTTTATTTTTAATGTGGGGTACATATGGGGATTACCATGTAATTAAAGTTGCATGCAGGTATGGTTTGGACTTCAAGCAAGTCTCCTCTCCCCCTAGTAGTAGACATGGTACCCAATCGGTGTTGCGTATCCATTTTTCCCCACAATCCCTCTCTCCTTTTGCAGTGCTTGGTGTTTGTATTTGACTGTCCGATGTTTAGGACCAGCTTATGAGCAAGTCCTTGTGGAACATTGTAGCAACCAGTAAATAATCTTTAAGTAACAGGACAGAATTGAAGACCAACAACTGAAAGAGGCATGAGACTGATTTCTAGACTTATTTGCTAGAATCATGGTCTCCAGTTTCATTAATGTTTCTGCAAAGGACATGATTTCGTTCTTCTTTATGGCTGTGCAGTATTCCATTGTGTACATGGACCACATTTTCTTCATCCATACCACTTTTAATGAGCATCTGGGTTGGTTCCATGTTTTCGCTATTGTGAGTAGTGTTGCAGTGAACATGTGTGTGCAGATGTCTTTTTTTTTCGATATTTTTTATTTTGATATCGTGGGGTAGAGTTAAGGGTTAGGTATAAAAACATGCTTCATTCAGGTCCCCTTGTTGATAACAGGTGTCTCCCTGTCTCCAGACAGATGTGTAATACCGTTATTCCCATCCCCCCCATAGTTTCCCAACACAGTCATTATTTTTATAGTAGTTAATTGGATGATCAAGATCCACTATGAGTGAGAATATGTGATACTCAGATTTTTGTTTCTGTGAGAGGTCACTTAGTATTATAGAGTCTAGCTCCATCCAGGTTGCTGCAAAATTCATGATTTTGTTCTTTTTATGGCTGCATAGTATTCCATCATGCATACCTATCACATTTTTTTAATCCAGTCCTCTTTTGACAGACAGCGTGGTTGATTCCAGGTTCTTGCTATTGTGAACAATACTGCAATAAACATTCTTGTGTAGGTATCTTTTTGATAGAGTGATTTGAGTTCTTCAGGGTATATTCCCATTAGGGGGATTGCAGGGTCATATGGGAGATTGATGTTTAGAGCTTTTAGGAATCGCCACACTGCTTTCCACAGATGTTGCACAAGTTTATACTCCCACCAACAGTGTAGAAGTGTTCCCTTTCCACCACACCCTCTCCAGCAGCTGTTATTTTGTGAGTTGTTGATAATGGCCATTCTGACTGGAGTTAGGTGGTATCTCAGTGTGGTTTTGATGTGCATCTCCCTGATGATTAATGAGGTTGAACATTGCAGATGTCTTTTTGATAGAATGATTTATGTTTCTCTGGAAGTGAGCTTACGGTCACTCCATTTTTATTTCTTTGAGAAAGCACTACACTGCTTTCCACAAATGTTGAACCAGCTTAATTCCCCCAAACAGTGTAGATGCATTCTCTTTTCTCTGCATCCTTGCCAGCACCTGTTGCTTTTATACTTTTTAATATTATGTTGACTCTGTTTTAAATTGATCACCTGAGCCCAACAGATTGAGTCTGTGGAGGCTGTGAGCGTGACACTGTACTCCAGCCTGGGTGACAGAGTGAGACTACAACTAAAAAAAGTATTTAATCGGATAATTAATTAAGCCTAGGCAGTCACTCAGACTGCATCTTGAAATATTGGTTCTTTCAGGTTCACATTTGCTCACATTGGGAACACAGTCACTGTCTCCAACGAGAAACCTTACCTGGCAGATGCATACTGTAAGGTGGGGGATCCCAGAGAAACTCTTACACAGGAACACAACACACATGTGCTAGGACAGCTCCAGTGACACAATATGCAGTAATGACTAATTAGAAACCATTTAAATGCTCTTTAGGAGGGATATAATTAAATAAACTATAGCACATTAATGCTCTGCAATCCTGGATGGCAGTGAAACACAGGCAAGATGTGGATTTGGGGGAAAAATCAAATTGCAGGCAAACACATCAAATCTTCCTGGGCTGCCTGCAGTAGGGTGTGATTCCAGCCTGGAAGTTCAGGGCAGGCTGGAGAAGGTCCATGTGACTGAGGGAGGGCAAGGAGTCATAGCCCATCAGATTGGGAAGGGAAACATGACTTTCAGGTAAAGGGAACAGCAAGGCACAGAAAAGCAGGAAGTGCTGGTCACGCATGTGCAGGACAAGCAACTGGGAAATAAAGGTCTTTCCTGGGATAGACTGGAGATAGCTCAGAAAAGTGGACAGGACTCAAACCAATCATATGTCTTGCTCAGAATTTTGGACTTACTTGCTAGACAGTGAGGAACACTTGATAATTATTATTTTCATGAGAATATTTGGTCTGTTTATGATGTAGCAAGATGATTCTTGAAGTATACTGGAAGACACATGGAAATGAAAGCAGACTGATGACAGAGAGATCTTTTAGAAAACTGTGACAATAACCCAGTGCACTGATGATGCTACGCCAAGTAAAAGATTGCAAACAGATCAAGTAACACCTTAAAACAGGTATAATAATTGGGCATATAATTTTGTTGTCCAACACAGGACATTTCAGAAAATAAAACATGGTCGCCAGAGAGCCATTTGGACAGAAGAAATAAATCGGGAATGCTCCAAGCAAACTGGGAGGCATGATGACTCCCCGAGCAAGAAGCAAAAAAGAAGACTAACATTAGGAATATACCCATACAGTCACATGTGGCTCATATCTCCATGCACTCAGGGCCACATCTTCTTTCCTGTTCATCATTTACCATGTATCCCCAGAGCTAGTCCCTTGCCAGGAACTTTATGGCACTGAGTCAATGATCTTTAACTAAATGGATGCCACATGAAGCAGACCTGAAGACAAACAACTGAAAGAGGCATGAAGCTGTCTCCTAGGATTGTGGCTACTTTGTGCATAATAACATTATCACAAGAATCACAGAGACAGGGTGGGCAGGTACATCCATAGGACGGCAGGGGCGGAGGGGTCAAGTACAATAGAATATGTGGGTCTACAACTCGTGGCTGAGTTCTGGATCATAGATATGAATTTGGGAGCCTGCTGGTTACGGCCCAGGGGGTAAGGTTATCTGTGGAGGGTGCATGTGTTGAGGTGAGGGGCAGAAAATAACTCAAAAGTATGGAGGCTAGCAGGTGGGCAAAAGAAGAAATTAAGAGAAAGATAGGTGGAGAAGGAGTGACAGGAGACACAGAAGAAACCTTTAGAAGGGTTGCATCAGTGACAACAGGTGTCATGGTCAGGCACACAAGCCAGATGCAGGCACCTGTAGTAGAAGGTAGTGAGGTCCCTTGGAGCCAAAGGACCAAACTGTGTTTCTGGGGCTCTATTTCATGAAATTAAATCCTTCAGTTCCCTGAATTGCAATCACCTCACATGCTTATTTAAAATTCAAATGTTGGGCTTATTCCCATGCCTCATGGATCAGAATATCTCTGGAAAAGTTCCAGGAATTTTAACTAGTGGACTAGTTAGTGGACTAGACGACTTGTTAGTGGACTTGTTAGTGGACTAGTCAACTAGTTAGTGGACTAGATATTGAGAGAGTCGACTAGTTAATTGACTAGTTATAGGACTAGTCGACTAGTTAGTGGACTAGTTCGTGTCCTAGTCAACTAGTTAGAGGACTAGTCGGCTAGTTAGTGAACTAATTAATGGATTATTCGAATAGTTAGGAAAGTATTAGTGCACTAGTTAGTGGAGTAGTTAGTGAACTATTCGACTAGTTAGTGGACTAGTCGACTAGTTAGTTAACTAGTTAGGGGACTAGTCGACAAGTAGTGGACTAGTCGACTAGTTAGATTACTAGTTAGTGAACAAGTCGACTAGTTAGTGGACAAGTTAGTGGACTGTTCGACTAGTTAGTGGACTAGTTAGTGAAATAGTCACCTAGTTAGGGAACTAGTTAATAAACTAGTCGACTAGCAAGTGGACTATTTAGTGACTAGTTGACAAGTTAATGGACTAGTTAATGGACTGGCCTACTAGTTAGTGGACTAGTTAGTGGACTCCTCTCTTATTAGGGGACTAGTTAGGGGACTAGTTAATGGACTAGTTAGCGGGCAAGTCTGCTATTTAGTGGACTAGTTAGCAGACTAGTCGAATAGTTAGTAAATTAGTTAGAGGGCAACTTGACTAGTTAGTGGACTAGTTAGTGGACTGGTTCGTGAACTAGTCAACTAGTGAGTGGACTACTTAGTGGACAGGTTGACTAGTTAGTGGACTAGTTCGACTACTTAGTGAATTAGTTAGTGCACACCTCGACTAGTTATGGGACTAGTTATGGGAATATTTAGTGGACTAGTCGACTAGTTAGTGGACTAGTTAGTGGGCTAGTTGATTAGATAGGGGATTTGTTTCTGAACTAGTCGACTAGTTATGGGACTAGTTAGTGGAATTGTCAACTAGTTAGGGGACAAGTTAGTAAACTAATTTACTAGTTAGTGTGCTAGTTATTTAGCTAGTTGACTAGTTAGTGGACTAGGTAGTCGATTAGTTAATAAAATAGTCGATTAGCTCATGGAGTAGTTGGCTAGTTATTTAATTAGTGAACTAGTTAACTAGTAAGTGGCCTAGATAATGGAATTGTCGACTAGCTAGGGGAATTGTTAGTAAACTAGCGACTAGTTAGTGGGCTAGATATTTAGCTAGTTGACTAGTTAGTGGACTAGTTAGTCGATTAGTTAATGAACTAGTCGATTAGTTCGTGGAGTAGTCGGCTAGTTATTTAATTAGTGAACTAGTCGACTAGTTAGTGGACTATTTAGTGAACTTGTCGACTATTTAGTTGACTAGTCTACTAGTGAACTAGTTAGCGAAGTAGTCGACTAGTTAGTGGACTAATTAGTGAACTAGTCATCTAGTTAGTCGCCTAGTCGACTACTTAGTGGACTAGTTAGTGCCCAAGACTAGTAGGCTAGTTAGTGGACTAGTTAGTGATATATTAGAGCAGTCAGTGGACTATTTAGTGAACTAGTCGACTAGTGAGTGAACTAGTTAGTGAACTAGACATCTAGTTAGTCACCTAGTCGACTACTTAGTGGACTAGTTAGTGACCTAGATTAGTCGGCTAGTTAGTGGACTAGTTAGTGATATAGAGAATTCAGTGTACTCGTTAGTGAAGTAGTAGACAAGTTAATGGACTAGTTAGTGGACTAGTCGACTAGTTAGTTTACTTGTAAGAAAACTAGTTAGTGGACTAATTACTGAAGTATGCGACTGGTTAGTGGACTTGTTAGTGGACAGGTCGACTAGTTAGTGGATTGGTTACTGGACTGATGACTAGTTAGTGGACTAGATAGTGAAGGAGTGGACTAGTTAGTGGACTAGGTAGTGGGCAGGTCGACTGGCTATCTAGCCGGTTAGTTGACTGGCTATCTATACAGTTATTTGACTGCCTATCTAACTGGTTAGTTGACTGGCTTTCCAGCCGGTTAGTTACTGGCTACCTAGCTGGTTAGTCAACTGGCTACAAAGCCAGTTAGTCGACTGGCTATCTAGCCAGTTAGTCGACTGGCAATCTAGTCATTTATTCGACTGGATATCTAGCCGGTTAGTTGACTGACTATCTAGCCGGTTAGTTGACTGCCTATCTAGCCGGTTAGTTGACTGGTTACCTAGCCAGTTATTTGACTGGTTTTCTAGCAGGTTAGTTGACAGGCTATCTAGCCGCTTAGTTGACAGGCTATCTAGCCGGTTAGTTGACTGTCTATCTAGCCAGTTAGTTGTCTGCTTAGTTATCCGGTTATTTGACTGGTTAGTTAGCCAGTTAATTGACTGACAAACAAGCCAGTTAGTTGACTGGTTAGTTAGATGGTTAGTTGACTGGCGACCTAGCCGGTTAGTTGACTGGCTACCTAGCCAGTTAACTGACTGGATATCTAGCCAGTTACTTGACTGGCTACCTAGCCAGTTAATTGACTGGCTACCTAGCTGGTTAGTTGACTGTCTAGTTAGGTGGTTGGTGGACTGGCTACCCAGCCGTTTATTTGACTGGCTAGTCAGCCAGTTAGTTGACTGGCTACCTAGCAGGTGAGTTGACTGGTATGTAGCCGGTTACTTGACTGGTGACGTAACTCATTAGTTGACAGGCTAGTTAGCCAATTAGTTGACTGGCTACCTAGCTGGTTAGTTGACTGCATAGGTAGTCGGTTAGTTGACTGTCTATGTAGCCGATTAGTTGACTCGCTAGTTAGTGGGTTAGTTGACAGGCTACCTAGCTGGTTAGTTGAGTGGCTTATTAGCTGGTTGGTCGACTTGCTACCTAGCCAGTTCGTCAACTGGCTAGTCAGCCTTTTAGTTGACTGGCTACCTACACGGTTCATCGACTGGCTGATTAGCCAGATAGTTTACAGGCTACCGAGACTGTTATTTGATTGACTACCTAGCCGGTTAGTTGACTGGCTACCTAGCCAGTTAGTTGACTGGCTATCTAGCCGGTTAGTTGACTGGCTATCTAGCCGGTTGTTGACTGGTTAGTTATCCGGTTATTTGACTGGTTATTTAGCCAGATAGTTGACTGGCTATCTAACTGGTTAGTCGACGGGTTAGTTAGCAGGTTAGTTGACTGGCTATCTAGCCAGTTAGTTGACTGGTTAGTTAGATGGTTAGTTGACTGGCTACCTAGCCGGTTAGTTGAATGGCTACCTAGCCAGTTAGTTGACTGGCTACCAAGCCAGTTGGTTGACTGGATACCTAGCCCAATAGTTGACTGGCTAGTTATCTGGTTAGTTGACTGGCTATCTAACCATTTAGTTGACTGGCTACCTAGCCCGTTAGTTGACTGGCTACATAGCCTGATAGTTGACTGGCTACCTAACTGGTTAGTTGACTGGCTATCAAGACGGTTCAATTTCTGGCTACCTAGCCGGTTAGTTGACTTGCTACCTAGCCAGTTCGTTGACATGTTACCTAGCCGGTTTGTTGACTGGCTACCTATTCGGTTCATTGACTGGCTAGTTAGCCGGTTAGTTGACTGATTAGTTAGCCAGTTCTTTGAGTAGATAGTTAGCCGGTTAGTTGACTGGTTACATAGCCGGTTAGTTGATTGCCTAGTTAGTCAGTTAGTTGACTGGCTACCTAGCCAGTTAGTTGACAGGCTAGTTAGACGGCTAGTTGATTGGTTAGTTAGCCAGTTTGTTGACTGGCTAGTTATCCGGTTAGTTGACTTTCTATCGGTCCCGTTAGTTGACTGGCTATCTGGCTGGTTAGTTGACTGCCTATCTAGTCAGTTAGTTGACTGGCTATGTAGCCGGTCCGTTGCCTATCTAACCGGTAAGTTGACTGGCTATCTAGCTGGTTACTTGCTTGCTTGTCTGGCCGGATAGTTGACTGCCTATCTAGCCAGTTAGTTGTGTGATTAGTTAGACCGTTATTTGACTGGCTATCTAGCCGGTTGTTGACTGCCTATCTAGCCGGTTAGTTGATAGGCGATCTACCCAATTAGTTGTCTGGCTAGTCAGCAGTTTAGAGGTCATCCTATCTAGTCGGTTAGTTGACTGGCTATCTAGCTGTTTATTTGAATGGCTATCTAGTCGGATGTTGACTGCCTATTTAGCTGGTTAGTTTACAGGCGATCTAGCGGCTTAGTTGACTGGCTAGTCAGTGGTTTAGTTGACTTCTTATCTAGCCGGTTAGTTGACTGGCTATCTCGCTGGTTAGTTGACTGCCTATCTAGCCAGTTAGTTGACTGACTATCTAGCCGGTTAGTTGAATGGCTACCTAGCTGGTTCGTGGACTGGCTAGTCAGCTGGTTAGTAGATTGGCTACCTAGACCGTTCGTCGACTGGCTCATCAGCCAGTTAGTTGTCTGGCTACCTAGTCAGTTCATCCACTGGCTAGTCAGCCAGTTAGTTGACTGGCTACCTAGCTGGTTCTTCGACTGGCTACCATTCAGTTAGTTGACTGGCTACCTAGCCGGTTCATCAATTGGCTAGTCAGCTGATTATTTGACTGGCTACCTAGCAGGTTGGTCGACTGGCTACCTAGCCGGTTAGTTGATGGTCTATCTAGCCAGTTCATCGACTGCCTACCTAGCCGGTTAGTTGACTGGCTACCTAGCCGCTTAGTTGACTGGCTACCGAGCCGGTTATTTGACTGGCTAGTTAACCGGTTAGTTGACTGGCTACCCAGCTGGTTAGTTCACAGGCTAGTTAGCTGGTTAGTTGACTGGATGCCTAACCCATTAGGTGACTGACTAGTTAGCCGGGTAGTTGACTGGCTAGTTAGCTAGGTAGTTGACTGGCTACCTAGCCTGTTTGTTGACTGGCAACCTAGCCGGTTATTTGACTTGCTACCTAGTCGGTAATTTGACTGGCTAGTTAGCCGGTTAGTTGACTGGATACCTAGCCCGTTAGTTGACTGACTAGTTAGCCAGTTATTTGACTGGCTAGTTAGTTGGGTAGTTGACTGGCTAACTAGCTGGTTAGTTGACTGGCAACCTGGCCGGGTGTTTGACTTGCTACCTAGCTGGTGAGTTGACTGGCTAGTTAGCCGGTTCGTTGAGTGCCTGCCTAGCCGGTTAGTTGACAGGCTAGTTAGTGGCTTAGTTGACTGGCTACCTAGCCGGTTATTTAAATGGCCACCTAGCTGGTTAGTTGACTGGCTAGTTTTCAGGTTAGTTGACTGGCTACCTAGCCTGTTAGTTGACTGGCTAGCTAGCTGGTTATTTGACTGGCTATCTAGCCGGTTAGTTGACTGGCTACTTAGCCTGTTAGTCTACTGGCTAGTTAACCGGTTAGTTCACTGGCTACCTAGCCTGTTAGTAGACTTGTTAGTTAGCCGGTTAGTTGACTGGCTACCTAGCCTGTTCGTTGACTGGCTACGTAGCCGGGTAGTTGACAGTCTACCTAGCCGGTTTAATGACTGGCTACCTACCCGAATAGTTTACTGGCTACCTAGATGGTTCGTTGAATAGCTAGTTTGTCACTTAGTTGACTGGCTAGTTAGTCAGTTCATTGACTGGCTAGTTATCCAGTTAGTTGACTGGTTAGTTAGCCAGTTAGTTGACTGGCTACTTAGCCGTTTAGTTGACTGAGTAGTTAGCCGGTTAATTGACTCGTTAGTTAGCCGGGTAGCTGACTTGAACCCTAGCCTGTTAGTTGACTGGCTACCTAGCTGGATAGTTGACCGTCTAGTTAACCAGTTAGTTGACTGGCTAGTTTGCCTGCTAGTTGACTGGTTAATTCGCAAGTTAGTTGACTGGTTAATTAGCCCCTTAATTGACTGCCTATGTAGTCGTAATTGACTGGCGATCTAGCCTTTTAGTTGACTGGCTAGTTAGCCGGTTAGTTGACAGGCTACCTATCCGTTTAGTTGACTGGCTACCTAGCAGATTAGTTGATTGGCTACCTAGCCGGTTAGTTGACTGGCTTGTTATCCAGTTAGTTGATTGGCTTTCAAGCCAGTTCGTTGACTGGCTACCTAGCCCGTTAGTTGAATGACTTGTTAGCCGGTTAGTTGACTGGTTACATAGCTGGTTCATTGACAGGCTAGTTAGCTGGTTAGTTAACTGAATAGTTAGCCAGTTAATTTACTGGTTAATTAGCCGGTTAGCTGACTGACTACCTAGCCGGTAGTTGACTGGCTTGTTAGACGGTTAGTTGATTTGCTATTTAACTGGTTAGTTGACTTGCTAGTTAGCCTGTTATTTGACTGGTTAGTTACCGGTTAGTTGACTGTCTAGTTAGCAGGTTAGTTGACTGGTTAGTTAGCCTGTTAGTTGACTTCCTGTCTAGCCGGTTAGTGGACTGGCTATCTAGCTGGTTAGTTGACTGCTATGTAGCCGGATAGTCGACTGGCTATCCAGCCGGTAGCTGACTGGATATCTGACCGGTTAGTTGACTGGCAACCTAGTCGGTAAGTTGACAGCCTATCTAGACAGTTAGTTGACTGCCTATCAAGCCAGTTAGTTGACTGGCTATATAGATGGTTTGTTGACTGTCTATCTAGCTGGTTATTTGACTGGCTAGTTAGCCGGTTAGCTGACTGGCTATCTAGCTGGTTATTTGTCTGGCTATCTAGTCGGTTATTTGACTGGGTATCTAGCCCTATAGTTGTCTAGCCGGTTAGTTGGTTGGCTATATAGCTGGTTACTTGTTTGCCTGTACAGTCAGATAGTTGACTGCCTATCTAGCCGTTAGTTGACAGGATAGTTAGCCGGTTAGTTGACTGGCTATCTAGCCCATTAGTTGACTCCCTATCTAGCCGGATAGTTGGCTGGCTATCTAGACGTTTTGTTGACTGGCTATATAGTCGGTTAGGTGACTGCCTATCTAGCCGGTTAGTTGACTGGCTATCTAGTTGATTAGTTGAATGGCTAGTCAGCTGGTTAGTTGACTGCCTATCTAGCCGGTAGTTGACTTGTTATCCAGCTGTTTAGTTGACTGGCTACCTAACTGGTTCGTCAACTGGCTAGTTTGCAAGTTATTGACTGGCTACCTAGCCGGTTCATCGACTGGCTATCTATCCGGTTACTTGACTGGCTACCTAGCCGGTTAGTAACTTGTTACCAAGCCGGTTAGTGACTGTCTATCTAGCCAGTTAGTCGACTGGCTATCTAGCCAGTTAGTTGATGGGCTATCTCACCTGTAAGTTGACTGGCTACCTAGCCCAGTTATGTGACAGGCTATCTAGCCGGTTAGTTGACTAGCTATCTGGCCGGTTAGTTGACTTCCTATCTAGCCGATTAGTTGACTGTCTATCTAGACGTTAGTTGACTGGATCTAGCCGGTTAGTTGACTGGTTAGTAAGCCAGTTAGTTGACTGGCTACCTAGACAGTTAGTTGATTGACTATCTATCTGGTTATTTGACTGGTTACCTAGCCGGTTAGTTGCCTGGCTAACTAGCCGGTTAGTTGAATGGCTATTTAGCTGTATAGTTGACTGACTACCTAGCTGTTTAGTTAACTGGTTAGTTCGCCAGTTATTTCACTGGCAACATAGCCGGTTAGTTGACTGGCTAGTTAGCCGGTACGTTGAGTGCCTGCCTAGCCATTTAGTTGACTGGCTAGTTAGTGGCTTAGTTGACTGGCTGCCTAGTTGGTTATTTAACTGGCCAGCTATCTGGTTAGTTGACTGGCTAGTTAGCCGGTTAGTTGACTGGCTACCTAGCTGGTTAGTTGACTGGCTATTTAGCGGGTTACTTGACTGGCTACCTATCCTGTTAGTTGACTGGCTAGTTAGCCGGTTAGTTGACTGGTTACCTAGCCCGTTAGTTGACTGACTAGTTAGCCAGTTATTTGACTGGCTAGTTAGTTGGGTAGTTGACTGGCTAACTAGCTGGCTAGTTGACTGGCTACCTAGCCTGTTCATTGACTGGCCACCTAGGCGGGTAGTTGACTGTCTACCTAGCCGGTTCATTGATGACTACCTAGCCGGATAGTTTACTGGCTACCTAGATTGTTCGTTGGCTGGCTAGTTAGCCACTTAGTTGACTGGCTAGTTAGCCAGTTCATTGACTAGCTATTTACAGAGATAGTTGACTGGTTAGTTAGCTGGTTTGTTGACTGGCTGCTTGGCCGTTTCATTGGCTGAGTAGTTAGCTGGTTAATTGACTCATTAGTTAGCTGGTTAGCTGACTGGATACCTAGACAGTTAGTTGACTGGCTACCTAGCTGGTTAGCTGACTTGCTAGTTAGCCACTTAGTTGACTGGGTAGTTAGCCGGTTCATTGACTGGATAGTTAACTGGTTAATTGACTGGTTAGTTAGCCAGTTTGTTGACTGGCAAGTTAGCCGTTTAGTTGACTGACTAGTTAGCCGGGTAATTGACTGGTTAGTTAGCCGGTTAGCCTACTGGAAACCTAGCCATTTAGTTGACTGGCTAGTTAGCCGGTAAGTTGACTGGCTACATAGCTGGTTAGTTGACTGGCTACCTAGCCGGTTAGTTGACTGTCTATTTAGCCGGTTAGATGACTGGCTACCTAGCCGGTTAGTTGACTGTCTAGTTAGCTGGTTGTTTGATTTGGTTTAACCTAGCCCCTTTAATAGACTGGCTAGTTAGCCACTTATTTAAAACTGGCTACCTAGCTGTTTCATTTACTGGTACCGGGCCCAGTTAGTTGACTGGTTTCCCTAACCTTTAGTTGACTGGCTACCTAGCCTGTTAATTGACTGGCTAAGTAGCCGGTTAGTTGACTGGCTACCTAGCCGGTTCGTTGAATGGCTACCTATCCGGTTAGTTGACTGGTTAGTTAACTGGTTAGTTGACTGACTAGTTATTTGGTTAGTTGCTGGCTATCTAGCCTTTTAGTTGATTGCCTATCTAGCCGGTTAGTTGACTGGCTATCTAGCCGATTAGTTGACTGGCTATCTAGCCGGTTAGTTGCCTGGCTATCTAACCAGTTAGTTGACTGGCTACTTAGCTGATTAGTTGACTAGCCATCTAGCCGGTAAGTTTACTGGCTATCTAGCCAGTTAGATGACTGGATAGTTAGTCGGTTAGTTGACTGGCTATATAGGGTTTGGTTGACAGGTTATCTAGCCAGTTAGGTTGACTGGTAGATAGCCAGTTAGTTGATTGGCTATCTAGACAGTTACTTGCCTGGCTATCTGGCCGGTAAGTTGACTGACTATCTAGCTGGTTACTTGCTTGCCTGTCTACTTTTAGTTAACTGCCTATCTAGGAGGTTAGTTGACTGACTATTTATCTGGTTAGTTGACTGGCTATCTATCTGGTTAGTTGACTGCATGTATAGCCGGTTAGTTGACTGGCTATCTAGCCATTTAGTTGACTGTCTATCTAGACAAGTATTTGACTGGCTACATAGCCGGTTAGTTGACTGGCTACCTAGCCTGGTAGTTGACTGGCTAGTTTGCCAGTTACTTGACTGGCTACCTAGCCAGTTCATTGTCTGGCTTCCTAGCGGTTATTTGACTGGCAATTAGCCGGTTAGTTGACTGGCTATCTAGCCAGTTAGATGGCTGGCTACCTAGCTTGTTAGTTGACTGACTAGTTAGCTGGTTATTTGACTGGCTATCTTGCTGGTTAGTTGCCTGGCTATCTAGCCGGTAAGTTGAGTGGCTATCTTGCCGGTTACTTGCTTGCCTGTCTAGCCGGTTAGTTGACTGCCTATCTAGCCAGTTAGTTGATGGCTAGTTAGACCGTTATTTGACTGGCTACCTAGCTGGTTGTTGACTGCCTATCTAGCCAGTTAGTTCATAGGTGATCTAGCTTTAGTTGACTGGCTAAGTCAGGGGTTAGGTGACTTCCTATCTAGTCGGTTAGTTGACTGGCTATCAGGCCGGTTAGTTGAGTGGCTATCTAGCCAGTTACTTGCTTGCCTGTCTAACCGGTTAGGTGACTGCCTATCTAGCCGTTAGTAGACTGGCTATCTAACCAGTTAGTGGAATGGCTATCTAGCCCGTTGTTGACTGCCTATCTAGCCTGTTAGGTTACAGGCGATCTAGCCATTTAGTTGACTGGCTAGTCAGTGGGTTAGATAACTTCTTATCTAGCCGGTTAGTTGACTGGCTATCTAGCCAGTTAGTTGAATGGCTACCTAGCCGGTCCATCAACTGGCTAGTCAGGCGGTTAGTTGACTGGCTACCTAGACTGTTAATCGACTGGCTAGTCAGCCAGTTAGTTGACTGGCTACCTAGTTAGTTCATACACTGGCTAGTCAGACGGTTAGTTGACTGGCTACCTAGCGGTTCTTCAACTGGCTAGTCATTCGGTTAGTTGACTGGCTAACTAGCCATTTCATCGATTGGCCAGTAAGCCGGTTATTTGACTGGCTACCTAGCCAGTTTGTCGAATGGCTACCTAGCCTTATAGTCGATGGGCTACCTAGCCAGTTCATCGACTGCCTACCTAGCCGATTAGTCGACTGGCTTGTCAGCCGTTAGTCGACTGGCTTCCAATCCGGTTAATCACCTGGATAGTTAGCCGTTATTTGACTGGCTACCTAGAAGGTTAGTCAACTGGCTATCTAGCTGGTTACTTGATGGGCTACCTAGCCCGTTAGTTGACTGGTTAGTTAGCTGGTTAGTTGGCTGGCTAAATAGCCGTTAATTGACTGGCTATCTAGCTGTTTAGTTGACTGGCTACGTAGCCAGTTAGTTGACTGGTTTTCTAGCTGGTTAGTTGACTGGCTACCTAGCCGCTTAGTACTGGCTACCTAGTCGGTTATTTGACTGGCTAGTTAGCCGGTTAGTTGGCTGGCTAGTTAGTCGGGTTAGTTGACTGGCTACCTAGCCATTTAGTTGACTGGCTACCTAGCCCTTCAGTCGACTGGCTAGTTAGCCGGTTAGTTGACTGGCTACCTAGCCTGTTAGTAGAATGGCTAGTTAGCCAGTTAGTTGACTGGCTACCTAACCTTTTCAGTAACTGGCTACCTAGCCGGAGAGTTGACAGTCTACCTAGCCAGTTCATTGAAAGGCTACCTAGCCAGATAGTTTACTGGCTACCTAGATGGTTCGTTGACTGGCTAGTTAGCTGCTTAGTTGACTGGCTAGTTAGTCAGTTCATTGACTGACTAGTTATCCAGTTAGTTGACTGGTTAGTTAGCCGGTTAGTTGACTGGCTACCTAGCCAGGTAGTTGACTGGCTAGTTAGACGGTTATTTGATTTGCTTGTTAGCCAGTTAGTTGACTTGCAAATTAGCCAGTTATTTGACTGGTTAGTTATCCGGTTAGTTGACTGTCTAGTTAGCAGGTTAGTTGACTAGTTATTTAGCCTATTAGTTGACTTCCTATCTAGCCAGTTTGTTGACTGGTTATCTAGCCGGTTAGTTGACTGCCTATGTAGCCAATTAGCTGAGTGGCTATCTAGCCGGGTAGCTGACTGGGTATCTAGCTGGTTAGTTGATCGCAACCTAGTCGGTTAGTTGACTGGCTATCTAGCCAGTTAGTTGAATGCCTATCTAGCTGGTTAGTTGACTGGCTATATAGATGGTTAGTTGACTGACTATCTAGCCAGTTATTTGATGGCTAATTAGCCTGTTATCTGATTGGCTATCTAGCCGATTACTTGTCTGGCTATCTAGCCAGTTAGTTGACTGGGTATCAAGCCCGATGTTTGTCTAGCTGGTTAGTTGGCTGGCTATCTAGCCGGTTACTTGCATGTCTCAACAGCCGGTTAGTTGACTGCCTATCTAGCCGGTTAGTTGACAGGCTAGTTAGCTGGTCAGTTTACTGGCTATCTAGCCATAAGCTGACTCCCTATCTAGCTGGATAGTTGACTGGCTATCTAGAAATTTTGTTGACTGGCTATATAGTCGGTTAGGTGACTGCCTATCTAGCCGGTTAGTTGACTGGCTATTTAGTTGGTTAGTTGAATGGATAGCCAGCTGGTTAGTTAACTGCCTATCTAGACGGTAGTTGACTGGCTATCCAGCTGTTTAGTTGACTGGCTACCTAACCGGTTCGTGAACTGGCAGGCAGCTGGTTAGTTGACTGGCTACCTAGCTGGTTCGTCGACTGGCTATCTATCTGGTTACTTGACTGGCTATCTCATCCTGTAAGTAGACTGGCTTCCTAGCCAGTTAAGTGACAGGCTATCTAGCCGGTTAGTTGACTGGCTATCTGGCCGGTTAGTTGACTTTCTATCTAGCCGATTAGTTGACTGGCTACCTAGCTGGTTAGTTGACTGACTCGTTAGCCGGTTATTTGACAGGCAACCTATCCGGTTAGTTGACTGCATAGCTAGCCGGTTAGTTGACTGGCTAGTTAGCCAGTTAGTTGACTGGCTACCTACCCAGTTAGTTGACTGGCTACCTAGCCGGTTAGTTGACTTGGTATTTATTGTTAGTTGACTGGCTACCTAGTTGGTTAGTTGACTGTCTAGTTAGTAGGTTATTTGATTGGCTACCTTGAGGTTAGTTGACTGCATAGTTAGCCGGTTAGTTGACTGGCTACATAGCCGGTTGGTTGATTGGATACCTAGCCCGTTAGTAGACTGGCTAGTTAGCTGGTTAGTTGACTGGCTACCTAGCTGGTTCGTTTACTGACTACCTAGCCAGTTAGTTGACTGGCTAAGTAGCCAGTTATTTGACAGGCTACCTAACTGGTTCGTTGACTGGCTACCTAGCTGGTTAGTTGACTGGTTAGTTAGCTGGTTATTTGACTGACTAGTTATCCTGCTAGTTGACTGGCTATCTAGCCGTTTATTTGACTGCCTATCTAGCCGGTTAGTTGACTGGCTATCTAGCCGCTTAGTTGACTGGCTATCTAGCTGGTTAGTTGCCTGGTACCTAACCGGTTAGTTGACTGGCTACCTAACTGGTTAGTTGACTGGATATCCAGCCGTTTTTTTACTGGCTATCTAGCTGGTTAGTTGACTGGATAGTTACTCGGTTAGTTGACTGGCTATATAGCCAGTTAGTTGACAGGCTTTCTAGCCAATTAGTTGACTGGCTAGATAGCCATTTAGTTGACTGGCTATCTAGACGGTTACTTGCCTGGCTACCTAGCCGGTGAGTTGAATTGCTACTAGCTGGTTACACGCTTGCCAGTCTTGCCGGTTAGTTGACTGCTATCTAGCCAATTAGTTGACTGCTAGTAGCAGTTAGTTGAGGGTATCTAGCGGTTATTTAAACTGATGTGTACCCCGTTAGTTGACTGGCTATCTAGCCTGTTAGTTGACTGGCTATCTAGCCATTTAGTTGACTGCCTATCTAGACGGGTATTTGACTGGCTACATAGCTGGTTAGTTGACTGGCTACCTAGCCTGTTAGTTAACTGGCTAGTTTGGCGGTTACTTGACTGGCTACCTATCCGGTTCGTTGACTGGCTTCCTAGCTGCTTATTTGACTGGCTAATTATCCAGTTAGTTGACTGGCTATCTAGGCTTTAGTTGACTGGCTTTCTAGCTCGTTAGTTGCCTGGCTACCTATATGGTAAGTTGGCTGGCTGTCTAGCCAGTTACTTTCTTGCCTGTCAAGTCGGTTAGTTGACTGCATATCTAGCCGGTTAGTTGATTGGTTATCTAGCCTTTTAGTTGACTGGCTATTCAGCAGGTTAGTTGACATCCTATCTAGCTGGTTAGTTGCCTGGTTATCTAGCCGGTTACTTGCTTGCCTGTCTAACCGGTTAGGTGACTGCCTATCTAGCCAGTAGTTTGACTGGCTATAGCCGTTAGTTGACTGGCTATCTAGTGGTTGTTGACTGCCTATCTAGCCAATTAGTTGACAGGTGATCTAGCCGTTTATTGACTGGCTAGTCAGCAGGTTAATTGACTTCTTATCTAGCTGTTTAGTTGACTGGCTATCTAGACGGGTAGTTGACTGCCTATCTAACCAGTTAGTTGACTGGCTATCTACCTAGTTAGTTGAATGGCTGCACAGATGGTTCATCGACTGGCTACTTAGCTGGTTAGTTGACTGGCTACCTAAACCGTTCATTGACTGGCTAGTCAACCAGTTAGTTGAGTGTCTACCTACCCGGGTTCCCCATTAGCTAGTCACGGTTAGTTGACGGGCTACCTAGCCAGTTCTCGTTTTCTGGGGTTAGTCATCCGGTTTTGTGAGGGTACCTAGCCGGTTCACAGGCTATACCCGTTTTTGACTGCCTACCTAGCCGTTGTCAATGGCTACACCGATTGTTGCTACTCCCAAAGTGGTTGCGCCTATAGGGGGGTTTTTTTGACTGGTTATAGGGTAGTGACGGGATGCAGGGTTTGGGTTACGGGTTATCACCGGTTATTGACTGGTTATTAGTGGTTAGTTGACGGGAACTAGTGTTAAAGGGTTGGGTATCTACCGTTAGTTGACGGGTTATTATTTGTTGCTGGCATTTGCTGGTTAATTGATGGCTACCTAGCGTTAGTTGACTGGCTATACCCTTTTTGACTGGTAGTTACCGGTTATTTGACTGGCTACCTAGCCAGTTAGTTCACAGGCTATTTAGCTGGTTAGTTGACTGGATACCTAGACGGTTAGTTGACTGACTTGTTAGCCAGTTAGTTGACTGGCTAGTTAGATCCTTAGTTGACTGTCTACCTAGCTGGTTAGTTGACTGTCTACCAAGGTGGTTAGTGATGGCATTCTAGCTGGTTAGTTGACTTGCTACCTAGCTGGTTACTTGACTGGCTAGTTAGCCAGTTCGTTGAGTGCCTGCCTAGCTGGTTAGTTGACTGGCCAGATATCCGCTTAATTGACTGGCTACCTAGCCGGTTATTTAACTGGCCACCTAGCCAGTTAGTTGACTGGCTAGTTAGCCGGTTAGTTGATGGGCTACTTACTGGTTAGTCAACTGGCTAGTTAGCTAGTTAGTTGACTGGCTACCTAGCCTTTTAGTTGACTGGCTACCTAGCCTGTTATTTGACTGGATAGTTAGCAGGTTAGTTGATTGGCTACCTAGCCAGTTAGTCTACTGGCTTCCTAGCCCGTTAGTCAACTTGCTAGTTTGCCAATGAGTTGACTGGCTACCTAGCATGTTAGTAAAGTGGCTAGTTAGCGGTTAGTTGACTGGCTACCTAGCTGGATTGTTGACTGGTTACCTAGCCGGGTATTTGACTGTGTACCTTGGTTCATTGACTGGCTACCTAGCCCATTAGTTTACCGGCTACCTAGATGGTTCGTTGAATGGCTAGTTAGCCGCTTAGTTGATTGGCTAGTTAGCCGGTTCATTGACTGGCTAGATATCCAGTTAGTTGACTGGTTACTTAGCCATTTAGTTGACTAAGTATCCGTTAGTTGAATGGCTACTTAACCGTTTAGTTGACTGAGTAGTTAGCTGGTTAATTGAATAGTTTTAGATGGTTAGCTGACTGGATACCTAGCCGATTAGTTGACTTGTTACCTAGCTGGGTAGTTGACTGGCAAAGTTGGGCCAGTTCCTTTTTGACTGGCTAGTTACCCGGTTAATTGACTGTTTAGTTAGCGGTTAGTTGACTGGCTAGTTAGCATTTAGTTGATGACTAGTTAGCTAGTTAATTGACTCTTAGTTGGCCAGATAGCTGACTGGAAACCTAGCTGGTTAGTTGACTGGCTACCTAGCTGGTTAGTTGACCGGCTAGTTTGCCAGTTAGTTGACTGGCTAGTTTGCCTTCTAGTTGACTGGTTAATTACTAGATGAGTTGACTGGTTAATTAGCCCATTAGTTGAATGCGTATGTAGCCAATTAATTGACTGGCTATCTAGCCTGTTAGTTGACCGGCGAATTAGCCGGTTAGTTGACTGGCTACCTAGCCATTTAGTGGACTGGCTACCTAACGGTTAGTTGACTGGCTACCTAGCCAGTTTGTTGACTGGCTAGTTATACGTTTAGTTGACTGGCTACCTAGCCATTTAGTTGACTGGCAAGTTATCCCGTTAGTTGATTGGCTATCTAGCCAGTTAGTTGACTGGCTACCTATCCCGTTAGTTGAATGACTTGTTAGCTGGTTAGTTGACTGGCTACCTAGCCTGTTCATTGACTGGAAACCCAAAGGGATAGTTGACTGGCTCCCTAGCCAGTTTTTGACGGGTACCTAGCCGGTTAGTTGACTGGCTCCCTGCTGGTTCGTTGATTGGCTAGTTAGCAGTTAGTTGATGGCTAGTTATACGTTCATGGACTGGGTAGTTAGAAAGTTATTTGGGCTGGTTTTTTACCCGGTTAGTTGATGGCTAGTTACCCAGTTAATAGACTCCAATTTAGCTGGTTAATTGAGGATAGTTAGCCAGTTGGGTGACGGGCTACCTAGCCAGTTAGTTGACTGTCTACGTAGCTGGTTAGTTGCCTGTCAAGTTATATGGTTAGTTGACTTGTTAGTTAGGAGGTTAGTTGACTGCCTATTTTGCCCGTTAGGTGAGGGTTA
>JAPVLO010004608.1:0-14396 GCA_027257055.1 Cephalopachus bancanus | reverse complement strand
ATCTTTAAATGATGGTGATTTCTAGCATTTCTCTCCTTTTTTTCTGCTTTTATTTTTCTGATAAGTTGTTATTACTCTCTAAAGGAATGCTTACAAGTGCCTTGGAAGCTGTACTTGTAATGAGCCAATGCTTTTATAGACTTTAATTCATTGCTTTAAGAGAGAATTTGTCATGTTGGCATTTTTTGGGAAGCAGAGCATACTTACGATGAACAATCTTGGCAAATCTGACTCCACCACAGGTGCTAAGAGATACCTTTGAGGTTGTCCTTTGCTCTGGTTATCTATCTCTGTGTAACCATTCACCCCAAAACTTAGTGACTTAACATGACAATATATTTTTGTCTGTCATGCTTCAGTGGCCTGGTTGGGTTTAGCTAGGCGAGTCTCCCTTGGCCTCTCTCATACAGTTGCATTCAGGTGTTAGCTGGGCAGGGTCACCTGACGGCTTGACTGATCTGGATGTCCCAGGAGGTAGCTTTAGTCACATGTCTAGTGCCCATGCTGAGATAACCGAACAGCTGGGCCTTGCTGGGTTCCTCTCTCTCCACAAAGTCTCTTTTCATGGCTAGCTTGGGCCTCTTCCCTGCAGGGCAATCTTGGGGGTAGAACTTCTTTCCAGCAATGGCTCCCCCAAAATCCAACAGAATATGGCAGAAATTATAAGGTTTCTTCTGGCCTACCTGTGGAAGCCACTCAGCACCACTTAGACTGGCACAGAAACATTCTATTGGTTATAAGCAAGTCACCAAGCCCTGCCAGATTCAAGGGAATGGACTGTACAAAGGCATGGATGTCAGGAGTTATAGCTCATGGGGTTCCATCTTTGGAGTTTAGCTGCTACCACCACGTGTTTAATGCATCCTCATATTGCAAAGTGGGTTAATTACAGTCAAAGCTATTTCTTCCAGTTGCCATCTTGGGAACATATAATATTAATATTGATATCTGCCACTCATGGAACAATTGCACTATCTCCTACTGGAGATAGAATTGTGCAGAAACAAAAAGTCCTGCTTTAACAGAGCTTGCTTTGGGAGGCTGAGGTGAGTGGATTGCCTGAGCCCGCGGGTTCAAGACCCACCTGGGCAACTTGGCGAGACCTTATTTCTACAATAAATCAAAAACTAGCCGGGCGTGCACACCTGTAGTTCCAGCTACTCGGAAGGCTGAGGTGGAAGGATCGCCAGAGCCCAGCAGGTCAAGGCTGCGGTGGCCGGGAGCAGCCACTGCCCTCCAGTCTGGGCGACGGAGTGAGATTCCAACTCAAAAAAAAAGAAAAGAAAAGAAAAAGAAAAAAGAGCAAGTTAAAGCCAAAATAAGTTGGATAAATAAAATAACAAACATTAGAATAGAAATCAATAAGATAGAAAACAATAACAAGATAGAAAATCAAGCCGGGCTCGGTAGTTTAGCCTGTAATCCCAGTGCTTTAGGAGGCTGAGGTGAGTGGATTGCCTGAGCCCGCAGGTTCGAGACCCGCCTGGGCAACTTGGCAAGACCTTGTCTCTACAATAAATCAAAAAGTAGCCAAGCGTGGTAGTGCGCGCCTGTAGTTTCAGCTACTGGGAAAGGCTGAGGCAGAAGGATCGCCGGAGCCCAGGAGGTCGAGGCTGCGGTGGCCGGGAGCGGCCACTACACTACAGTCTGGGCGACGGAGACTCCAATTCAAAAAACAAACAAACAAACAAACAAAAAAACAGAGCTTGCATCCTAGTGGGGGAGAAAGACAATAAAGTGAAAAAAAAAAAAAAAAAGCTGAATAAAAGTGGAACTTTGTTAAATTTTTTTTTTTTTTTTGAGTTGGAGTCTCACCTTGTCACCCAGACTGCAGTGCAGTGGCCGCTCCCAGCCATTGCAGCCTCGAACTGCTGGGCTCCGGGTCCTTCCGCCTCAGCCTTCCAAGTAGCTGGAACTACAGGTGCGCACTACCACGCCTGGCTCATTTTTGATTTATTGTAGAGATGAGGTCTCGCCAAGTTGCCTGGGCGGGTCTTGAACCCGTGGCTCAGGCAATCCACTCACCTCGGCCTCCCAAAGGTAAATATTTAAAGAGGTTTACACTGAGCCAAATATGAGTGACCAAGGTCCAAGACACAGTTCCTCGGGTCCTGAGAACATGTGCTCAAGGTAGTTGGGTTAGAGTTTGGCTTCATACATTTTACCGATTACAGGCAAGGTCGTAAATCAATACATGTGAGGTTTACACTGGTTGGGCCCGGGAAATAGGATACCTTGAAGTGGGGGTTTGCAAGTCATAGGTGGATCCGAAGATTTTCTTTTCTTTTTTTTTTTTTTTTGAGTCGGAGTCTCACTCTGTCGCCCAGACTGGAGTGCAGTGGCCGCTCCCGGCCACCCCAGCCTCGACTTGCTGGGCTCTGGCGGTCCTTCCGCCTCAGCCTTCCCAGTAGCTGGAACTACAGGCGGGCGCTACCACGCCCGACTGATTTTTTGATTTATTGTAGAGATGAGGTCTCGCTGCCCAGGTGGGTCTCGAACCCGTGGACTCAGGCAATCCACTCACCTCAGCCTCCCAAAGGCGCGGCGGGATTACAGGCTGAGCCACCGAGCCCAGCTCGAAGATTTTCTGATTGGCAATTGGCTGAAAGACTTAAGTGCTGTCTAAAGAATTTGAAATCAGTAAAAGAAATGCTTGAGTTAAGATAAGGGGTGTTGTGGAAGCCAAGGTTCTTGATAAGAAGATGAAACCTCTTAAGTAGCAGGCTCCAGGGAGAATAGGTGGTAGACATCTTAAAAGGTGCCAGACCCGGGCAGGCTCCGTGGCTCAGCCTGTCATCCCAGCACTTTGGGAGGCCGCAGCGAGTGGATTGCCTGAGCCCGCGGGTTCAACACCAGCCCAGGGAACTTGGCGAGACCTCGTCTCTACAATAAATAAAAATTTAGCCGGGCATGGTAGCACGTGCCTGTAGTTCTGAATGCTTGGAAGTCTGCGGTGGAAGGATCGCTGGAGCCCAGCGGCTTGACGCTGGAGTGGCCCTGAGTGTGGCACTGCACTCCAGCCTGGGCAACGGAGTGAGACTCTGACAAAAAAAAAGTGCCATACCCTTCCTGGGGAAGAAGCTTCTCTACAGAGACAAATTTCCCCAAGAGATGGTTTGGCAGGGTCATTTAAAAATATGTCAAAGAAACATATTTTGGGGTAACATATTTGTATTTCCTTTAAGGTCTGCTATTGCCACCGTCTGTTTTTCAGTCTCATGGTCTCTATTTTAATGTTAATGCCGGTCAGTTATGCCTAAAACGTCACAAGACAAGGGATATAATGAGACACTTTCAACCTCCTTCTCTGTCACAGCCTGAATTTTACTTTTTCAGGTCCAGATGGGTCCATTCGGTCAGCTGAGGGACTTAGAATTTTGTTTTTGGTTTACAGAAAATACACAGAATATGAGATGGTGAAAGGTCATTTTTTAGAAAGAAGCAGGGAAGAGGACTAAAAGGTGTGTGTGTGGAAGCGATATTAAGCAGGCTGGTTAGCGAAGGATGCCCTGATGAGGTGACACTTGGGCTGACACCTGAAGAAGGTGTGGGTGTGAGACAGGGCCCTTTGGGGAGAGAAGCACACGACGGGAAGGAGGCCACTGTGGCTGGAGCCGGTGGCTGGGAGGGGACAGGTGCCTGGAGATAGGACAGGGGGGTGGGAGCTGTGGGGGCAACAGCAGGCCTTCTGTTTATACCCGGATTTGACTCTACATGTAAATAAGAACCTGTTGGAGCCTTAGACCCGGGGAGGAGCTTTTTCTGATGAAAGCAAACAAGGGCAGAGGCAGAGAAACCAAGTCATGAGTCTATTGCAGTAATCTGGGCCGGAGATGATGGCGGCGCAGACCGGGGCCCTGGGCAGCAGAAGTGACAGGGGGTGGGAGTGCTCCATTATGAGTCTGTTTTGAAGGCAGAACCAACGGGATTTGATGACAGGTTGGATTTGGAGACAGGTTCTGGAGAAACTCTAAGTTTTGCTGTAAAAGAAAGGGAGTGGAGAATTGAGGAGGTGGAGAGGCCAATATGGTTTTCTAATGTTTTTTAAAGATAAGAATGTTGTTATACAAAAAAGATAACTGCACTCACATGTTTGTCACAGCTCAATTCATAATTGCAAAGATGTGCATCAAGCTGCGTGCCCGTCAATGGATCAGTGGATAAAGAAAGTGTGGTGTGTACACACACACACACACACACACACACACACACACACACACACCCCACCATGGAATACGACTCAACCATAAAAAGAATGAAATAATGTCTTTTGCAGCAACTTGGATAGAATTATGGAATTGGAGACGATTATCCTGAGTGAAGTAATGCAGGGGCAGAAAAGCAAACACCGCAGGTCCTCACTCGTAAGTGGGAGCTGTGCCCAGGGTCTGCAAAGACACAGAGAATGGCGTAATGGACACTGGAGACACAGAAGGGAGAGAGAGAAGAGCGAAGAAAAATCACCTGTCAGGTACAGTGTGCACAGGTGAGGATGGAGGGTTGTTAAACCCAAAATTCAAAATCCGAGAGACCACCAAAGAGCCAGCTCCGATGCAAACACGCGAGGGTCTTTATTCAGGCTCGAGTCTGGGCTCACTCACGTTTGAAGCCGATGCAGCAGCTTCAGGGACGAGAGAGAGCGCCGACCCGGGCTAGCACGCACCTTTTATACATAATTCTGAAGGGGTGGGGTGGCTTTACAAACTTGTGCACACAGGGTTGGATAAAAACTATATGACGCAGTTACAAAGACTTTGATTGGTTGATTTAAGTTCGATTTGCGTGGGCTCAGGCTTAGTTACTTGTGATGGACAAGTAACTGCCAAATGGGTGGAATGGAGTGCCAGATAAGCTAGGTTTAGTGAGCAGGCAGGAGGTTTCAAACAACACCGAGCTTACCAGGAGAGAGACGCCACAGAGGCTACCACAATTTAAGCAAAGGAATGTCCGGAAGGGGCTTATTGCTTAACATTCACACACTGCTAGCAGCAGTTGCAGAATTCATATAGTAATAGTTCTTTTTTGAGTTTTTTTTTAATCTCTTGGGTCTCTCAGGTACACTTAAAGCCCAGACCTCTTTACCACTATACAATGCGTCCATGTAACCAGAAACCATTTGTACCCCTAAAGCTGCTGAAATGTTTTAAAAGGGCAGGGAACACATTGCAGCAACAAGAACAACAACACACTCATAGGAAGAATGTTTGTATACTGGTGGGATCGGTCCAAGAGAGAAAAATGCAGGAGAGGGAGAGGCCAACTGCTGATATGATGTGAACAAGAAGGGTGGATTCGGGGTTTACATGAGGGATTGGCCTGAGACAGGAGCACCGGCTGCTCCCCTGGAGTGACAGGGAAAGCATTTATGGGCAGGGGGTAGCTGTGGATAGCACCGTGGAACCGTTCTTCCAATCGTCCCCCTCAGACCCACAGAAGAGGCTCTTTGCCAAATAGCCATCGAAATATGTGAGGAGTGAACCAAGGGTGCAGAGGGCAGGATCCCTGGACAACACCGGAGGGCTCTGGCCAGGCTTTCCGGCAAGACGAGTACATGGTTGTTTTCCTCCCGTCCTTTTCAACCGTGTGGATGCCAGTGTGTGTCAAGGAGAACCCAGGAAGGAGGTTGCCGGGCAAGTGCAAACAAAGGAAGAGCAGATCAAGGGAGCTGGGATATCCAAGGACATTTCCGAGGGCTATCCAAGGTGAGCCCACAACGGGGACTGGGGGGGTCTCAGCTACTTAGGGAGAAGGAAGGGGGAGTGATGAATGGCCAAGAGCGACAGTCCCGGGGGCACAGGAGTTGTTAAATAAGACCTCAGGCTGTCAAAATGGCTCCCTTCCCAGGCCAACGGGTATTTTACATCAGAGGAGGCTTCTAAACTGTCTAAAAATATCCTCTGGACCTGACAGAAACCAGTTCACTCCACTTCACAGTTGAATATGAGGGGGAACCCCCCCAAACCCAGAATTTATTTAAAAAAAAATTGTGTATTTATTCTTATATGCTTAACATTCAGTCACCTTCAAAGGCCTCTCCTTTTGATGCCATGCACCTACTGAGATACTTTTTCCACTACTCAAAACAGTTTTTGAACTTGTCAATTTGGATGCCTTTCAGTGCTTCTACCGTTCATTTTGTTTCACATCTTTCACACTGGCAAAATGTTTCCCTTGGAGAATTTTTTCATCTGGGGAAAAAAGTCACTCGGGGTGAGAGGGGGTGAACAGAGAGAGTGGGGTACAGGGGTCATGCCGTATTGGGTCAAAAAATGCGGAACCCCCAGCGAGGCGCTGGCGGCTGCACTCGTCAATCACCCATCATGAAATGGACAAAGGTGCTGAAAGAGTCTCCCAAAACAAAGAAAATTAGAAAAAAAAATTTCCTGAAGTCAAATGCAGCCTCTCAAAACCCCAGCTGGTACACTGATACTAATCCTAGGACACTTACCTGGCAGGGGAAGCCAGTACTGCAGGTTTTTTGGGGGGTCCCCTCTCATGTGTCCAATAGCAGACCCCAAAAGCAACTCACAGAGCTGCCAAACGTGCCGGGCTTCCTATGTTGGCCACCACTCACGGCCCAGCCCCCTGGACACACAGCCTGAGGCGGGAGTTATGGGTCCTGGGCACCCACTCCCTGACCTCTACTGATCAGCACTTGCCCTGCCGAAACCTGGCCACCTCCGGGTCAGTCTTTAGCTTCCGGCCAGAAGATTTGCTCCTGGAAGGCGCCCTGAACGCCTCATCCGTGCGGGGGGTTGTTGTGTGCTGACTTCCTCCTGTTCATCGCAGTGACCAACCCCCACAGCTGATGTCTGTTCAGACCTTTAGTGACAGAGAGCAAAGACCATGGATAGGTACACTGGGTTTGAGCTGAGAGAATGTGACAGCTGAGATGAGTTTTAAACAATTTTAGGAGCTGGCAGGTGCTGTTGGCTTGTTGGTTATATAACTTTATTGCTACTGTACATCTGTCTGGAGGGATTAACAACAGGAACATTTTGTTTTATTCTTACTTTATTTTATTCTAGTTGGAGTCTCATTCTGTCACCCAGGCTGGAGTGCAGTGGTGAGATCATAGCTCGACTTCCTGGGCTCAGGTGATCCTTCTGCCTCAGCCTCCTAAGTAGTTGGGACTACAGGCACACACCACCACGCCCAGCTAATTTTTGGATTGATTTTAGAGTTGAGGTCTTGCCATGTTGCCCAGGCTGGTCTCAAACTTCTGAACTCAGGCACTCTTCTCACTTTGGCCTCCCAAAGCATTGGAATTACTGCACCTGGTGACACCAGGAATTTTTTTTTTTTTTTGAGTTGGAGTCTTACTCCGTCACCCAGACTAGAGTACAGTGGCATGCTCCCGGCCACTGCATCCTCGACCTGCTGGGCTCTGGCGATCCTTCCGCCTCAGCCTTCCAAGTAGCTAGAGCTACAGGCGTGCGCCACCACGCCCGGCTAATATCTGATTTATTGTAGAGATGTGGTCTTGCCAAGTGGCCTGAGCGGGTCTCGAACGCACGGGCTCAGGCAATCCACTCACCTCGGCCTCCCAAAGCGCTGGGATTACAGGCTGAGCCACTGAGCCCGGCCAACAGGAATATTTTTAAAGTCTAAAAATAAAAGTTCATAAACAAATCATGGGGACTGACAAGTTACAACAACTCACCCACGACTGAGTCTTTTTCTGAACTCCAGTAATTTGTGTCCAAGGCTGACCACCAGCATGAGAACCGCGGCCGGATTCAACTCCCTTGTCCCCCAGAGCTGGGCCAGGTGGGCAAGTGCCTGGTGTCAACAGGGCCATCGTCAGCCGCTCACCCAGGCTGGGTTCAGCTTCGCGTTGATTTCTTCCAAGCTGAGATGTGCTGTGTGGTTTCTGTGCAAAGATCCAGATCTCTCCTGTCAGAGTGAGAGCACAAACAACCCAACCATCCATGAAAAATTCATTTACCGAATCACAAGGAAAATGCAGTAACACAAAAACTATATTGAAACGAATTAAAAACCTGAGACACTGCCTTTCCAATGTGGCTCAGGACTCCAGCCATCAGGTCGGCTTAGAACAGCCTCTATATTTTCTCACTGGGCCCTATCGCTAAGGATTGCTCACACTGAAAGAACAAAGCTTCACTCTAATTAAATCAATGGGTATTCTTCTTCTGTTGAAGTGCAAAAATTCAGAAAGGGGTACAGTCAAAGCCCTCTGCACTAGAGGATGATTCCGTGGCAGCCCGCGGGGGTCAGGGTCAAGCTTCCTGCTCTGCCTCAATTCTTGATGGGGTCTTAGGAGGGCTGGTTACTTCTCAGCTTGTTGCTGAGCTGTGGGTCAGAGAGGGGTGGCAGCGAATGAACAAAGAAAAAGAAAGAGAAGGAAGCGGAAGTGCAAGAGGGAAGAGGAAGACTAGGAGGAACCGGTGGTGCAGGGAGATGAGGAAGAAGAAGAAGAGGAAGAGGAGGAGGAAGCAGGGATATTACTGTGAGAAAGATGAATCCTACCGTCGCTCCGTGGCTGTGATTCCTCCGCGAACCCACCCTGTCTCCGGGGGACTCTCCAGCCTAGCTTGCACCCAAGTTCCTTTTCTTGGTCTCTTAGCAAAAGGAGACACACTGGCATTTTCAAGTGAGGGCATTGACAAAGAAAGACAACAGGAAATAGGCACAGAAAAATACTGGTCGTAAACACAATTCAGGTTTCCCAAAGACAGATTTCTGATCCTACCACGACGGTAGTCTCACTCCATGGGACAGTACAACTCCACAGGTGTGAGAGCTGGCCTCAGGGCAGGGCTCAGGTCAGTCATTCATTTGTCTCCTCCTTGGAACCGAGGAAGTCCCTCATACCCCCTTCTGGTTTTCCACGTGAGAGGCGACCCTGATGACCCAATGAACTCCTTGCCTACTGGAAGTGGTTTTCCAAGTCTGCAGGCCCACTGATATAACCACCCCCGGAATAGATGATAATCAGTGATCTTCATATAATTATAAACACAGGGTGTATTTTCTGATACTAGCCTTCTCAGATCAGGAGCTCAATGAATATTAGCTGAATGAATGTATGAATGACATTTTATCTCGAAAGGCTGACATGACTGACGGGCCTGTAGCCCAGAGAATGTTAAATAAGCTTGTTGTGAAATTCACCAGCTCCCCTGGCTTCTCCCAGGCTGGATCATCACTTTTCCTTCCGTTCTCCCACGCACCCAAAGCTTTCCCCACGATGCACTCTGGGCAGAAAGAGTCAAGAGCAGCTCTTTCTGTTATCCAGGCGTGGGAAGGGTCCGGGGTGCTGGAGCCCCGCCGCTCCCAACTTTCAGAAGCAGGGTGGGCATTATACAGGGACCGTAGGGTTGGGCTGGGAAGAAACCTGAAGGCTGCATGCCATGGAGCATAGTGAAGTCAGGGAGGCGCCAACAAGGGACCAACTTCAGCTTCTGAACAGTTTGCTGGGGGTGTGGTGTTTCTGCACACCTTTGCGACATTAGCAATTCACGTTTTGAAATCATACTCACGTGAAGGTGGTGTTGCCAGGCGTCTTCTCACAAGTGGGCAGAACAATAGAAGAATGGGAATAATTAATTGCTGTGATGCCACAGCAAGAAGGAATTTTGGATTGGGGATTGGCCAGAAAGATGAAACAATGAGTTCACAGGCTGCCTGTGGACACAGACAACAAGGGCTTCCAAACTTACTGGAAGAATGTACATCAGCACAAGGTTCTGGGGAACAGTTAGCTAAGATGTGACAAAAGTCTCTTTCTTTTGCTTTTCTTTTTTTTTTTTGAACTGGAGTCTCACTCTGTCGCCCAGGCAGGAGTGCAGTGACACACTCACGGCCACCCCAGTGTCGACCTGCTGGGCTCCGGCCATCCTTCCGCCTCAGCCTTCCAAGTAGCCGGAACTACAGGTCCGTGCTTCCACCCCCAGCTAATTTTTTGATTTATTGTAGAGATGAGGTCTCGCCAAGTTGCCCGGGCTGGTCTGGAACCCGTGGGTTCAGGCAAGGTTCTTTCTTTTCCTTTTCTTTTTTTTGGAGTTAGGGTCTCACTGGGTCACCCAGGCTGGAGTGCAGTGGCTCAATCACAGTTCACCACAGCCTTGACCTCTTGGGCTTGGGTTATGCTTCTGCCTCAACCTCCCAAGTAGCCGGGACCACAAGTATATACCACCATACCCGGAGAATTTTCTGATTTTTTTGTAGAGATGAGGTCTTGCTATGTTGCCCAGACTGGTCTCAAAGTCCTAGAGAGAATCTTTAAAAGTGCAGTTCCTTTCAACCAAAATGTGCTGTACTTCCCCCATGAAAACACTCATCATAATTTAACTCTTTGTGTTATACCAGCATTTTCCATTAGACTAAAAATGCTGAAGTTGAGACCGTGTCTGTCTCTAGGATCAGTGCTCAGTCTCCAGGGTCAGTTCCAGGTGTGTTAGAAGATGCTAATGCAGGTACTAAAAAATTACTGAATACATCCCACGTCTAGATTGTATCCCCTGGAAACAACTGGCCACGTGTACAAAGATGTTGTTAAAAGGCTACTTATCTCTTCATGGCTTCTACGGCGTCTAAAAATGAGAGGCTGGTTACATGAATTATGGAAATCTGTAAAGTAGAATATCATGCAGCCATTAAGATGATGTTACATATTTATTGAAATGGAAGATATTTACAATACAGAGCTACACACAATTGTACACAATCTACCGTGACATTTTTGTAAAGTAAAAAAGCTGGACAGTAAGAAATGAGATATTTTATTTCCCTCTTTAGATTTCTGTATTGTCTGATTTTTAAAAAACTTATTTCTTTAAAAAATTCATTTATATTATAAAAATCCAATAAAACTGAAAAAAATCATAATTTTGAAAAAATATCATAATTATTTGTGCCCATCTGGTCATTCTTCAGATATGGGGCAATTATGTATGTGTTGCCCTTGTGAAATGTGGAAAAATAGCTTCAATTAGTGAACACAAGAAGCCTTGTTAATTGAAGGAATTAAAAAAGAAGGAACGAGGCGGAAGGATCGCCGGAGCCCAGCAGGTCGAGGCTGCGGTGGCCGGGAGCAGCCACTGCACTCCAGTCTGGGTGACAAAGTGAGACTCCAACCCAAAAAAAAAAAAAAAAAAGAAGGAACTGTGCTTACTAGAACCTCTCCCCTTTGTCTCAAACAGAAAAGCGGAAAAGGCATTTGTCTTAGTCTGTCTTGTGTTGCTCTAGCAAACTACCTGAGACTGGGTAACTCAGGGAAAACACAAGTTCATGTCTCACAGTTCTGGAGACTGGGAAGTGCAAAATCAAGGTGCCAGCGTTCCTCCAAGATGGCGCCTCGATACTGCCTCCTCCGAAGGGGAGGAGAATTGTGTCCTCACGCGGTGGGGGACGGGAGAAGGGCGAGAGGGTTGGCCTCTCTCCATCAAGCCCTCTTAAGGGCACGTAACCCCATTCGTGAGGGCAGAGCCCTCATGACTCAATCGTCTGCCAAAGACCACACCTCCCAACACTGCTGCGTGGGGGATTCAGTTTCAGCATAAGTTTTGGAGGGAAAACACTCAGACTATAGCAACATTTAAAAATAAAAGCCAAAGAAAGAACACGGCACTGGGAGCTGGGTTAGTCTGGTTGGGCCACCGTAACAAAATACTACAGACTGGCGGCTTAACATGTATGTTTATTTTCTTGCAGTTCTGAAGGCTGGAAGTCTGAAAGCAAGGCTCTGTCAGGGTCGGTTTCGGGCGAGGCCTCTTTCCTCAGCTTGCAGACAGCCGCCTTCTTGCTGTGTCCTCACATGACCTCTCCCCTGTGCTTGCAGAGTGGTCTCGGGTGTCTCCTCCCCTTCTTATGAGGTCATCAGTCTTACCAGAGTAGGACTTCATTCTTGTGACCTGATTTCACCTTAATTACCTCCTTAAAGGCCCACTCTCCAAGTCATGTTGGGGGTTAGAGCTTCAACCTGTGAATCTGGGGGAGGGAACACAATTCGGTCTATAACAGGGGCCATAGGTGCTGACGCGGTGCCCAGTGAAGAATCAGAAGAGCGAGTCTGGAAATTATAAATAATCAGGGTTTCATTTCTTCTTTTTTCTTGATACATACACAGAGTGATGCTAGTGCCAGCTGACTGGCTCCTCCTCTGCAATTGCCTTCTCCTTCTCCCATGCACACTTGCTTGGGAATCTCTACCATGTTCTGGATACAGACAGTTCATTGTCTTGCTGAGGATTCTGATGACCCCCAGATTTGGGGACGCTGGTACAGGCTTATATTTCCACAGTTGTCTCTTGCTACAAATTCCTGCTTTTCCTGAATCTCAGTGGCCTGTCTTCTCAAGTCCTATCTCTCCATTTCCCAAAGCACCAAGAGCACAGGGATTTCATGAACGTTTAGGACTCGAGGGGTATCCAAGGGGCTGCTTCGAACAGCAACGGCTTGCAGCCAAATAGCTGTCCCTGCCCCAGGGACTTCTGACTGTGGCTGCACCTGCCACCATGTTTTCTCAGGCCACCTCTTCGTTTCTAGATCCTCTTTGATATCTTCTTCCATCTTCCAGGCTCACAAAGTCTTTTTCCTGCAGAACTTCCAGAGGACAAAAATTCCCTCTACTTCATTGAACTGAGCAATTTAATTCTCTCTTGCACTCCAGCCTCCTGTGCCTAATCTCAACCCACCTAGGCTGGACGGGGCCTTCCTCTTTTCTGAACAAAAGGCCCATAAATGTTTTCTTAAGCATATGTGCCACCTACTTTGAATAATGCTTTTTCCCCCTAGAATGTGAAAACTCCGCAGTATCTTCATTTTTTGAATAGTAATCTTCCCTTCTCACAGATCTCAGGGTTTGGGGACACCTAACTTCACTGCTATTTGCTATGCTTCTGTATTTCTGTGCACACATGCTTATGTCTATACATACATGATTGCTTTTTAAAAATAAATAAAAGCGGGTGCATTCTTTAAGAATCTGTCCCATTGCTGTTTTACAAGCTTTAGAGGTGGGGGAGCAAAACGAGAACCCATGGAAAAGGTATTTGGGGGTTTGGCACAGACATTTTGAAAGAAATTTCAAAGCCTCTCTGTCTCAAAGTCTTTTTGCAGAGCGGGGTTCAGAACCGTGGAAACCAGGCGTTTCCGTCTTGGTGGTGGTGTGGCTGTCCACGGCCCTCAGAAGCACTCAGCCTAGAGCCTTCAGCCCTGCTGTCCCTTGCAGATGGTCCTATGGAAGCTCCTTACCCAGCTGGGCTTCTTCTCATCGCACTGTAGTAGAGAGGGCACCCCGGACCCAGAAGAAAGATTATATGCTTTAAAACAGCCTCGGATGTTTAGTTAAGATTTCTCCTCGGTTCATACTAAGCTATGAATAATTCAGGGCTGCATTTCGACCCCCAGTCTCCGTTGACCATTCAACAAATCTCAGCCTTTCCCCTTCTTTCTGCCTTCGATTGACCAGGACACATTTAATAAAGCATCTGGCATTGGGTTTGTGCCTCAGCGTTCAAGATGCAGCACGAAAATGACCCATGGACATACATGAGCAGTGACTGCACCAGCATAAATATCGTCTTGCCGTCATGTCCAGGAAGTGTGATGGACTTACTGTGGGTCTCCACACTCTGGAGGGACATTTATAGCAGCAGTGAAAAGGCCACATAACGGCCCCGTTTAGAACAGCCATTTAGTACCATAAATATATTTCCTCACATAAATCTGCTGATTACCCTTGTGCTGCTCTGACAGCTCAGCCAAGTGGTTTGCCCTAAATGTTGCAAAAAGCCCAGCTGTGTATCTATTCACACTGGGGACCCTAGACAAAGAAATACAATTGGCAGGCCCATTCTGGAAATGATTGCGCAAAATGAGAAAAGAAATGGAAAAATCTCACAGGAGCAAGCATTTAATATTTAGCAATTGCCTACATGAAATAATAACTACTGCTTCAGGAAAAATCCACCGCAATCCGAGTCCCACACAAGTGCTATGACGAATATTTTTGAGCTGACCGGAGGAAAAAACATAAGTTTTCTTTCAGACATGGGATAAGGATGGGGTGGACCGTCAAATGCTGGGTTGCTACTCCTTTAGGGCAGGGGTCCCCACCTCCGGGGCCATGGACTAGTAAGGGGCCATGGCTGATTAGGAACCGGGCTGCACAGCGAGGGTGAGTGGCTGGCCAGTGGAGCTCCATCTGCTGTCAGATCAGCAGGGGCATTAGATTCTCATAGGAGCGTGAACTCCATTGTGAACGCACATGGGAGGGATCTAGGCGGCGCACTCCTTACGAGAATCTAAAGCCTGATGTGTGCCTCCTGCTGTCTCCCTGCCCCCACTCCTGCCACCAATGTGTGGAAAAATTGTCTTTCATGAAACCAGTCCCTGATGCCTAAAAGGTTGGGGGTTATTGCTTCAGG
>JAPVLO010004607.1:0-14306 GCA_027257055.1 Cephalopachus bancanus | reverse complement strand
AAACTGGTCCTGTTGTGATTTAGCCTTGTAAAAATAGGAATACTGGAGAAAGAAAACAAGTTCCAGAAGAAATCTGTACTACACACATAACTAGATTCTAGCACTAACCATTTTTTTTTAGTTTCTATTTTTGCCTAAAATTAGGACTAAACTCTGAATTATTTCCTGGTTACAGATGTCTAAAGAAGAATGGCTTTTAATTTTCACTGTGATGCTTTTTGTTGGCTTTCCCATGGAATAGGTTATTTTTGTTGTTTTCCTTCTGATATACAAATTCCCTTTTAATTCTCATCCCTGTGTGCATTATATTGCTACTATTAATGTGTGTCTCTCAATATTTCACTTCTTGCAAGAAAACAAAAATCATGCTGTCCTGAAGATGACTCAATAAAACCTGCTGTTATCTATGTTGTTTCTGTGGCCTCTGCTTAAAAGCAGAAAAAAAAAATGATGCAACATGTCACCCACAGCCTCCGCCGCAAGGGCTCGGGGACCATCACAGAAGACGAGGACACATGAGATTGTAAGAACTGGATGGGGCTAGGAGTGTGTCAGTTAAAGCAACTTCACCTTGGATGTCAATCCGCCAAGTTAACATTGATGAACGCCAGTTCCAGGACCACCTCTAACACTTCTGCTGTCACTTGCTTACGGTAAATCCTGACCTCAGCCAAATTCTTGCCTCTCCTGAGTGGGCCACTTCATTGCCCTACACATTCTTTCCTGTGTTCTTTAAGAGCTGAGTCTCGGAGGTCAGGGCTGGGGGAGTCCACCACATGATCTCACTTCATACATGGCTACTGGTGGCAAGGTCACATTCAAGGTGTCTATCTGGGAAATTGGATTGGTCCATACCTTTCTTTACCCTTCAGCTTTTTCAGTCTTTGGAGGTAGGTCTGCATAGACCAGCTCACCACAGAACATTCTGGTATTTTTCTATGAAGGCAGTTATGCAAGGTGGTGGATCCTGTTAGAGTGCTGCTCGGATCCCCTTCCCCAAGCTGCTCGTTCCCACCTTCCCCACCTTACATTTGACTTTTCAATGCAGAGACTTGCCCTCAGCGAAGGCCCAGTCACCTGGGCCGGGGAGGTCCTTTTCACCCTCTCTTGCTGAGAACAGCAGCCAGGGACCCGCTGGCACAGAGATCTAAAGGAGACCAAGGTGAGGCCACCTCTATGCTGCGGTGTTTTCTCCAGAGCCTCTTTGGGGTCAGGCTGAAGCAGGTCTCCAGCCAATCCTGATTCTTTCTGGTTTTCTTGAGCTGCCCTGCCCCTGGGTTCCCTGGAGAATTCCCTCAGTACACCTCTTAAACCCATGTCTCTTGATCTGCTTCTAGGGAACATGACTCACCTGGTGGTACAGGCAGTGGTCCTAGAAAGCCAACCACCAGGATAGTTTCTGGGATAGGACGAGTCCTCAGAGGATGGCAGGGAACGCCTCATCTCAGCTGGTAGGAGGGCTGACGTGTCCCTGGGCACGTGTCAAGTGTGAGAGGGGTGATACTTCAACTTCAGTGACTGAGCTGAGCTACAGGTGATGCACAGAAGGTACACTGTCTCTGGGTTCGATCATTGTGGGGAAAATGACACCAGTAGGAGTGTGTGGCTGGGTGGCTGCTAACAAGTGCCACAGATGCATTGCAGAGACTAAAAGACAGAATCAGACACATCCCTGAGTAAGGGAAAGTAAGTCTTGAGAGTTGGAAGGGACTCTTCTGCAGCCAAATGTCAGGCAGAGCTGAGCATCAGGCTCAAGATTTACTGATCAGAGACAAAAGATACAGGAGCCTGGACAGGGCTGCACCCTCCCCCCACCATGAGCAGACAATGGGAGCTTCCCCCTGAGGCCCTCCCGACCTCGCCCTATGTGTGCCTCTATTTTTGTTGTTCTGATTTGCATCTTTTTGTGCTGATGAAAAAAATTTTTTTTTTAATTAGAGTCTCATTCTCTCACCCAGGCTGGAGTGCAGTGGCATGCTCATGGCCAAAACACACTCTACCTGCTGGGCTTAGGCGATCCTTCCGACTCAGTCTTCCGAATAGCTGGAACTACAGGCGTGCACCACCATGCCCAGCTAATTTTCTTATTTATTGCAGAGATGAGGTCTCGCCAAGTTGCCCAGGCTAGTCTCAAACCCCTGGGCTCAGGCAATCCTCTTGCCTCTGTTTCCTGGAGTGCTGGCACTATAAGCGTGAGCCGCTGCACCCAGCTGTGCTAATAAAATTTAAAAGAGTAAACAACAGGGTACTATATGTTCTCATTCATAGGTGGACCTTGAACAGTTATAATACTATAAGTGATGGGCAGTACTGGGAAACTGTCAAGGGAGGGAAGGTGGGATTGGCGGTGGAGGGAAACTGCGAGGGGAGGGGGGCATGCCTCATCAACAAGGGCACCTGCATAATCAGCATTTGTATACCTAACCCTGAATTGTACCCCACATCTTTGTAATAAAAATCTTTATAATAAAAAAATAAAGTGGTTTTCTGAGTTCTGTGAGTCACGATAGCAAAATATTCACCCAGAGAGGGTCATGGGAACCCCTGAATTTGTGGCAAATTAGAAGTGTAAGTGTTCTGAGAATCCCAAACTTAAGGCTAGTATTGAATGAGAGCTCAATCTTGTGGCCTAATTTGCTCATAACCCATGAAGACTGACTCCAGTTCAACTTTCCTAGCTGGAATCAGAATGGACTTTGTACTGCCATATAGCCATGGGGTCAGGGACCCAAAAGTCCAGAGGTGGGCTTTTGGAAATGTGCCTTTTGTAGAAGGGAAAATCCTCCTGCTCCCTAGGGTCCTCAGGAGTGCTGGTGAACCCCACAGTGGTGACAGGAACACCAGCATCACTGAGAAGCAAGTGGTGACCATTCTTCATAGACCAGAGCTCAAAGGAGGGGACACTTACTCAGCTGGGCTCCATAGTACCAGTGAAATGACAGACATTGGGAATGGCTGATCCAGCATTATGCCTTGAAATCAGGCAGGCATAAAGACCAGGCAGCAGTATCAAAATGCAGCAAGTGGGGCCTCAGCTGCCGAGATACAGGGCTTACCTCATGGGCACAGTGTCCTCATGGACAAGCAATAAAGGGGACCAACCAGTGTGTCATGGAGTCCATACTAGTATAGATGATGGAGAAGACCAGAAGACTGAAAGCAGCTGCCTCAATGGAAAGCCAGTGAAGATCTGTGGCAGTCCTCACACCAGGAGCTTCGAAAGCCCAGGTGTTTGAAATCAGCCTGGCCAACATAGACCTCATCTCTACAAAAAAAAACAATTCGAAAATTAGGTAGGTGTGGCTATGTGTGCCTATGGTTCCAGCTACTTGGGAGGCTGAGGTGGAAGGATTGCCTGAGCCCAGCAGATTGAGGCTGTGGTGGCCATGAGCATGCCACTGCACTGCAGCCAGGGAGCCAAAGTGAGACTTCTACTCAAAAAATGGGGCAACTAGAAGGACACATTATTTCACTGTGTATGTGAGCGTGGTGTGTGTGTGTGTGTGTGTGTGTGTGTGTGTGTGTGTGCACGCGCACGCACGCACACACCTCAATATAGTCCTAACAGATCTGGATGTTCTGCAGGACTTTCGTTGATCTGTGCTACTGGTGACAGTGTGACCATCAGACCTGGTAAATAAGAAATGGCAAGTACTCTGAATGCCTGAGTAGCATAGCATGCACCAAAGAGTGCAAGTGGATGACGATGACAATGACACCCACTGATGAGAAGGACAGCCCTGACAGGCTCATCTCTAGCTATCAGCAAGCCAGAGCAAAGGCTGAGAGTTTGATGGCCTCAGAGACTATCCACATGTCTACCCAGGGATCTGCCACATCCCTGAAGTTTTTAGGGATCTAATAATCTGGGGCATGCTGGACACAGCTTCAAAGCAAAAGAACACATTGTTGCACCTTTTACATTTTTCTAGCTCATGATAGGAGATTGAAGTGTGCTTGTGAGGTGGGGCGCAGTGACTCATAGCTGCAATTCCAGCACTCTGAGAGGTGGAGGCGAGAGGATTACCTGAGCCCAGTCATCCGAGACCAGCCTGGGCAACTTGGTGAGATCTCATCCCTACAATGAATTTAAAAATTAGCCAGGTGTGGTGGTGCACACCTGTAGTTCCAACTATTCAGAAAGCTGAAGCAAAAGAATTGCCAGAGCCCTGGAGTTCGAGGCTGCAATGAGCTGTGATCGTGTCACTGCACTCCAGCCTTGGTAACAGAGTGGGACTCTGGCTCGGGCCACAGGGAAAGAAAAAAAAAGGTAACATCCATGGGTTCCAGGAATTTTGGGAGGGGGTCCTTACTCAGCCTACCACACAACCTGTCTTGCTCACCAGAACTTGACGTTTCTCCCCTCCCCCTATAGGACTCCCTGTTGCAAATAGCCTGTTTCAACATCCTCTGTAAGGTCCTATTTCCACAAAGGGCATCACAGACTGGGGCTCAGCCCTCTCTGTCCCGTCTCTTCCTAGCTGTTGGTGCTGCAATGGGGGTGGGGTGCGTGTGTTGGCAGCACTTGGTGGAAGAAGAGCATCACAGCAGGTGTGCAGCCCTGATGGGAGTACTGCAAAGCCCACGTGTAAACTTCAAATTGTGTAACAGCCACAATGAAAAACGTAAAAAGGAAAAAATGAAAACAATTTCAATACATTTTATCTAAACCAATGTATTGAAAGCATGATCAATTCAACACTTAATCAAAACAAAAAGGAATGGGCTATTTTACATTCCCCTTTGGTACTAGGGCTTTGAAATCCCGTGTGTGTATTTCACTCTTGCAGCACCTCTGAGTTCAGACCAGCCACATTGCAAGTGCTCAGATCCCCATTTGGTGAGTGTCTACTGTAGCTGACAGCACACCTCTAGAAGCTTGAGAGGAAGAGAGAGGGGAAGACGGGAGGTGGGGACACTGAGATTGAGCCTGTGGGCGGGGCCTTGAGGAGTGGCCGGTGAGAAGGGCAGGGCCTGGGCTTGGTCTGGCTGCAGTGTCAGGCTCTGGGGCTTGGAGGAAGGCGGGAAGTGCCCAATGATAGACCCAGGTTCGAGCCCCATCCCTGAAGAAACTCCAGGCTTGGTGAGCTCATTTCACTGATCTGAGATGTTGCCCTCCGGAGGACTGAATGCTTCAGAGCTTATGAAACCCCCTGCCCAGGCCAGGCGATGAACCTGCCTGGCAAGAGTGAGCTGCTGTTTGACTGTCTCCTCTTGCTTTCCTTATTTTCTTTCCTCAGTATACCCAGCATTTCAACAGCACTTAGCACATAAGTGCTCAGCAAATTCTTTGTAGAATGAATGAAAAGCATAGCCCTGGGACAGAGAGTCACAGACCCAGGCCCCTGCCTCAGAGTCTCCTTACCACCTGGCTGTCATTCTCCGAGTCCTGTCTACATGCCAGACACTGTGCCAACCGTTCCAATGAGTTACCTTTGAATCCTCCCTCAACTGTGAATGAGAGGGATTCCAGTGATTCCTATTTCCACACCAAGAAACTGAAACTCAGAGAAGCGGCCACTTGCCCAAGCCCATAGGGACCTGGTCATTGAGTCTCTGACCCTTGGCCCTTAGAGAAACAGGCACTCATCTCTCTGACCCCTGACCCACCGGAACCAGTTACCCAGTCTTCTGATCTTTTATCCATGGGGACCTGAGTGCCTGTGCCCCTCACCTCTAAGCCAAGGGGACTCAGGCCTCAAACTCTGGCCAGGAGCAATGTTAGCAGAGGGGTCTGAGTGCACCCAGTCTGAGGCGGTGGCTGACTTGAGAGACCAAGGACTCGGGGTATCTGGCATGCAGGGTCAGCAGAGGTCCCCCCCCGCCACCCTGTGCTGAGGCTGACAAGCCACCTCACTAACTCCCTGATCCTGTTCCCATGTGGCAAGAAGAAACATCTTCCATTAACACGTCCCCGTGTGCACACACAAGATGGGCCTCCACACGCCTCCCCCACCACAGAAGCTGCAGCAGAAGCGCACATGGGATCTTGTCCCAATTCCGTCCTGCTCGGTGTCCCATCTTCCAGTCCCCAGGCCAGCACCCTGAGCTGTGTCTTGGATTCAGCCCTCCTGGCCCAGCCCTGCCATTAGTCTCCACAGCCAGTCTCCGGGCCTCCTGAGTTTCTTCTCCACCCCGCAGGCCCCTCCTTATCTAGCCCCGTCCTGGCCTGCCTGGGGCGCATCCTGAACACCACCTTCTTTTTTTGAGTTAGAATTCTCATGCCATTGAATTCACTGTTGTTGGTTTTTTTTTTAAATTTTGAGTCAGCTCCGATTCTGTCACTCAGACCGCAGTGCAGTGGCACAGCTTACCACAAGCCTTGACCTCTTGGGTACAGGCGATCCTTCCACCCCAGCCTCTCAAGTAGCTGGGACTACAGGTTCACACCACCATGCCCCACTAACTTAATTTTTGTATGTGTGTGTGGAGACAAGGCCTCACTGTGTAGCCTAGGCTGCTCTTGAATTCCTGGTCTCAAACGATCCTCTTGCTTCAGCCTCCCAAAGTGCTGGGAATACAGGTGAGAACCACCCCACCCAGCCAAATTCACCCTCTTAAAGTATGTTTACAAGGTTGTACAACCAGCACCACTGTCTAATTCCAGAACATTTTATTACCTCAAAAAGAAAGCTCTTACCCATCACTCACTCCCTGTTCCCACCTCTGTCCAGTTCCTGGCAGGCAGTAATTTACTGTCTCTATAAATGTCCGTATTTCAGGCATTTTGGTTAATGAAATCTTACATGGACTTTTGTATCTGTTTCTTTCATGTAGGATAATGTTATCAAGTTTCATTCATAAAGGAGCATGCATCAGTACTTCTTTGCTTTTTATTGCTGAATAATACTTCATTTGTTGTGTATAATATGTATGACACTGTGTCTATCTAGTCACCACTTGGTGGACATTTGAATTGTTTCCATTATTTGGTTATTGTAAGGAATGCTGGCATAATAATATCTGTATTTTTTGTGTGCATACTTGTTTTCAATCATCTTGTGTATATACTACCGGGTTACATGGTATTTTTATTTTTTGAGTTGGGGTCTCACTCTGTTGCCCAGGCTGGAGTACTGTGGCATGATCATGGCTCACCATAGCCACAACCTCCTGGGCTCAGGCAGTCCTCCCAGCTCAGCCTCCTGAATAGCTGGAACTACAGGCATGTACCATCACACTCAGCTACTTTTTTTTCTTTTTTTAGAGATGAGGTCTCACCATGTTGCCTAGGCTGATCTCAAAATCCTGGGATCAAGCAATCCTCCCACCTTAGCCTCTCACAATGGGCTGAGATTACAGGCTTGAGCCACCCTGTATGGCCATATGGTAATTCTGTGTTAAACTTTTTGATGAACTGTTGCATGTTTTCCACCATTTTAAATTTTCACTAGCAATATACAAGTCTCACCAAAACTTCCTTTCTGCTTTTTTGGATTATAGCAATTCTAATGGTTCTGAAGTGGTATCTCCTAATAGTTTTGATTTGTATTTCCATAATGACATGCATTTCCCTAATGTGATGATTAATTTTATGTGCCAAACTGACGAGGCTAAGAGCTACTGGGCTAAGAGATGCCAAACGCTATTTCTGGGTGTGTCTGCGAGGATGCTTCTGGTTGTTTTTTGAAAGCTTTTCTTTCTTCAGCAGATAATATTGAGGCAGGGATTTTAGAAGATTTCCTTTCTTGGGCACTGAATATGAGGGTGGTGGTTTTTAAGAGATTTCCTATGTTAGGCATCGAAGATTAAGGTAGTCCTTTTTGAGAGATGTCCTATGTTAGTCACTGAATATTGGAGTGTTTTTTGTTGAGAGGTTTCCTGCGTTAAGCACTGAATATTGGGGAGGTAATTTCTGAAGGATTTCCCATGTTAGGGACTGAATGCTGGAGCGGTTATTTCTGAGAGGTTTCCTATGTTAGGCATCCAACATTAAGGTGGTTCTTTTTGAGAGATTTCCCATGTTAGTCATTGAATATTGGGGTGGTAGTTTGTAAACAATTTCCTACGTTAGGCACTGAATATTGGGGTAGTTGTTTCTGAGAATTTCCTATGTTGGGCATCGAATATTGGGACAGTTCTCAGTGAGAGATTTTGTAAAAGTCACTGAACAGTGGGACAGTTGTTTTTGAGAGATTTTCTTTGTTAGTCACTAAATATTGGTGTGGTTCTTTTTGAGAGACTTTCTATGTTAGTCACTGAATATTAGGCTGATTGTTTTTTAGGGATTTTATGTGTTAGTCACTGAATATGGGTGTAGTTGTTTCTGAGAGAGTTTCTATGTTAGTCATCAAATATTTGGGTGGTGGTTTTCCAGAGATTTTCTATGCTCATCACCAAATATTGGGGTGGTTGTTCCTGACAGATTTTCTATGTTAGACCCTGAAAACTTGTACTGTTGTTTTTGAGAGATTTCTTTTGTTTGGCACTGAATATTAAGGCAGGTCTTTTTTTTTTTTTTTTTTTTAGAGTTTTTCTTTGAGTAGCATAGATAAAGAAAAGCGGCTCCTTCATAGTTTACTGCAATCTCCAACTCCTGAGTGCAAGGGATTCACTTGTCTCATCTCCTAAAAACCTATAAATACAGGAGCAAAAACCTTCTCTTAGATTTTTTCGTTGTTGCTTAATAATTCTTTCTAGTACACTTTAACATCTTTTTCAAGATTATGCTCTCCATGAATTTACTTATTTAATTTATAAAGATCATGGTGGTGAAAATTTCCATAGCTATCTCAGCTGATTTAGTCATCTGTGAAAATAGAACATTAATATCAGATACATTACTGACATATGCTATGGGTAAGGCAATAATGATATTAAGGCCAATGGCTCCAATTCTTATCCAGGAGATGCTGAATTTTGTATTAAACCAAACAGCTTAATTTTTATACAATCAGTTGTACCTAGAAAACTGATATTTTGTCAAAAAGGGGATGCTGCACCAGCACAAGTAATTGTTGATTAATATCTACTTCTGAATTCAGCACATGAATTCTGACTTAGTCGAGAAGTATAAAAAGAAACAATATACTTTTATCAGGAAATGATGACACAACATGAAAAATGAATTGCATGAGTATGTGCAATGATTTCTTGTCAATGGAAAAATTGTGTTAAAAAATAATGCAGACAAGATGACTGACATGAATTATACATTCTGTACATTATAATGAGCATCAGCACTCAAGTTGGGAAATCTGAAAAGAATCATGATCTATTTATTGTAAATGGATGATGCAATATGTTAAATAAATTGTACCTGTATGGACAACGATTCTTTGGAAAAGGAAAAATTGAGTAAGAAAACCAAGTGCAGAGATGTTGGCTAAACTAGGAACTATGCACTGTGTACCTTATGATACGCATTTGAATTGAACAAATGTGGTATCATTTGTTTGATGAACAGACCATGGCCCTGTGGTGTCCAAAATCACTGCAGAGAAATTTTTCAGACTGATGGCTTTCTCCTCACCAGATCTGTTTGCCCAACATGGACAAGTGCCTTGAATAGAGAGAAATAAAATCTCCCTTAGCTGGAGTGTGGTCTCATGCCTGTTTCTGGGGCAAATGCCTGTTCATGTTGTAGTGAGTCTCTGGGCTGCACTGGGAGGAGAAAGGGGCTCTCAATCTGGAGGGAAACCCTGAAATAGGGAAAAGATCTCAATGGGACCTGAGGTGCTGAGGGTAGGAGGCAACTTGGGGGCAGGAGAGGGGGATGTTTCAGGGGTGAAATCTGGAATAGAGTCCTAGGGGTGTGTGAGAACTTCCCACCTCAATGGGGAAAGCTCCAGGGGAAAGGTGTGGAGACAGTGGCTACCTTGATGGAGTGTTTCAGTACTGCAGAGGAATCCAACTGGGGACAGAGTAGAAATGACCTCTTTGAGAATTGAGAATGGAAAAGAATTTGGGCCAGAACAGGTCCACTGGGACCTGTTGATGGGATCAATTTCAGTGGAGACTGAAGAAAGGGGAAGCTCTGCTGCCTTGGCAGAATCCCTGGCATGTGAAAGCAACCTTGGGGGTCCGTTGCACACTGCCATGTTTTCTGGGTCCTCCAACCCCCTCTACCACACCCATGTGCTCTATTCTTCCGAGTTTGAAAAATTCAGACCCTTATTTCATCTCCCACTTTTCTTGAGTCTTCTGTGCTTCCAGTTCTCCAAGTTGTTCCAAACTGTAATATATTTTCTCTCTCTGCCTTCATGATTCATCAGGGCTGCAGGCATTCCACAGAATGACAGGGGCCTGGAGTGAATGGGCTCGCTTACTCCACTTGTCTTTCCTTCTCCTTGACTGGGTTTTCACAGAGGAAGATGCTTGATGGTCACGTTCTCCAGGGCCTCCATGCCCCCCATCAACGACTTGTGCTCACCATTCTTGGGGCTGCACACTCTCTCCAGCTTCTCTCAGGCATTTAGGGGCCACAATATTCTCCCTTTTCTAGAGCCCAGGATTTTATTCAGACTCTGCTGGGGGCTGGGTCATGTCCTTGGTTTTAGCTAACCGGCAAGGTTGGGTGGAGGTCATTTTAGAGGACAGAGGTGGAGATTTGGCTCTTACACGGCACCTCCCACCCAACCACAAGTTGCTGCCACTGTTCACTCAGATGCCTGTTTCAGAGCAAACTGTTCAAAGCTGTCCCTGCTGGCTGCCAGACTCTGTTAAACACTGGCCCTCCATCTGGAAGCTGCTATGCCTGGTCTCTAGGCAGCACCCCAATCCCATCCTGCATTCTCACACTTTCTCCAGTCTGGCATCCAGAAACCATTCTCTACTCCAATTCCTTTTTTCTCTTGACAGGCTTCCTGTCTTAAGCTCCACTTTGGCCTGGGTGCTAAGTGTCTGGACATCCTCTTCCTCCTTTTTATGATTTCTTGCTCCCTGGTGATTTTAACTTTATTCTCATTTTTTTTTCTTTTGTGCTGCCATTTGAAGTATCTCTTTATCTGACTCTCTCTGACCTAACTCTCAGGCCCCTGAGACCCAGGACATTTGTGTCTAGGCTTCCAACAGCATCACTCCCTAACTCTCTAGATACACACACACACACACACACACACACACACAGAGAGAGAGAGAGAGAGGAGAGAGAGGACACAGAAAGAGAGAGAGAGAGCTGAAAGTCTGTACTTTTGTCACCCTGGATTTAGGTGAAAGCTCCTAGGCTCTGAGTGTGTCCACAGAGACCCTACCCGAAGCCACCTTTTTCTGTAATATGTCTGAGTGTCCTTCCTTCCCTTAATGGACTCATTTTCTCACAGACTATGCTTTGGAATCCTCACTATCTCCCATCTCCACATTGCCTAGCAGCACACTCTCCCATGTCCTCACTGTCCCCTTCTAATGTCCTACATTCCAAAGATTCTTCTGCATTTCTCTAGAGGGATTTCTACAAGACAGTTGATAGAGTTGGTGCACTGTTCATATCCTCTTCTTCAAGGTGCTTATTCCCTCCTGCTAGATTTCTTCATCTGCAGAGATTTTCCATCAGCTAAAAAGCAGTCACCTGGCAGCTGCCAAAAACCCACTGGCACAGTGTCATAACAGTGATGAAGATGAGGCCCCAGAGCTGTGGTGTGTGCTCCAGAGCCTCCCTGGGATCAGGCTGCAGCTGGTCTCCAGCCAAGCCTGCTTGTTGTTAGGTCCGTTGAGCTACCATGCCTAAGTTTCCACTTGTCTTCCCTCAGTATACCCCAGCAAATTCTGTCTTATCATCTTCTCCTAAAGAATACAACCCACAGATGGCACCAGTAATGGTTCTAGAAAGCCCAAAATATAGGTAATATCTGGATTGGATGAATTTCCACAACATGGCAGTGAACACCTCATGTCAGCTGGTAGGTGGAAGGCAGACAGTTTTCTGGGCACCTGTCAGGTGGACAAGGGCTGATATTTCAGCTACACTGAATGAGCTGACCTTCAGGAGATGCACAGCAGGTAAATTGTCTCTAAATTGACCTTTGAATAAAATAACAGCATTAGAGGGGTAGTATTGGGTTCACAGCTACTTGGCAAACACTTTTTCCCAGTCTGTAGGTTGTCTCCCTGCTCTCTTGATGGTTTCTTTGGCTTTGTAGAAGCCTGTCAGTTTAATGAAGTCCTACTTGTCTATCTTATCTCTTATGGCCTGTGGGTGTTGGGTTCTGTTCAGGAATTGGATGCCAGTTCCGATTTCCATGAGGGTATGTCTTTCATTTTCTAAGATTCTTATGGTTTGAGGTTTTACATTTAGGTCTCTGATCCATTTAGAGTTAATTTTTGTGTATGGGGATAGATAGGGGTCCTGTTTCAATCTTTTGCATGTGATCAGCCAGCTTTCCCAGCACCATTTACTGAATAGGTTCTCCTCTCCCCAATGGTAGGTGGTGGAGGCTTTGTCGAAGATGAGTTGGCTGAGAAATTGAGGTTTTGTTTCTGGAATCTCAATTCTATTCCATTGGTCTATGTGCCTGTTCCTGTACCAATACCAAGCAGTTTTGATTGTTGTAGCTTTATAGTAAAATTTGAAGTCTGGTAATGTGATAATACCTGCTTTATTTTTTTTTTGCTGAGGATTGTTCTGGCTATTCTTAGTCATTTTTGTTTCCATATGAATTCCTGTGTTGTTTTTTCTAGGTCTGAAAAGAATGTTGCTGGTAATTTGATGGGTATTGCATTAAATCTGTAGATTGCCTTAGGTAAGATGGACATCTTCACATGCTCTTTCAATTCATGAGCATGGGATATTTTTCCACTTGTTTGTGTCATCTTTGATTTCTTTGAGCAGTGTTTTACAGTTTTCATTGTAAAGGTCTGTCACATCTCTGGATAGAAAGATGCCAAGGTATTTCATTTTTTTGTGGCTATTGTGAATGGAATTGTGGTTTTTATTTGGGTTTTTGTTTGTTTATTATTGGTGTAAAGAAATGCAATTGTCTTTTGCACATTTATTTTATGTCCTGAGACTTTGCCAAAGTCCTTTATCAGTGCAAGGAGGTTTTTGACAGACTCTCTTGGGTTTTCAAGGTACACAATCATGTCATCTGCAAAGAGAGATAACTTACTTCCTCTTTACCTATTTGGATACCCCTGATCCACTTCTCTTCTGTGATTTCTCTAGCCATGACTTCCAGTACTATATTGATAAGGAGGGGGAGAGTGGGCATACTTGTCTTGTTCCAGTTTTCAGGGGAAATTGTTCCAATTTTTGTTCATTCAGGAGAATGCTGGCTGTGGGTTTCTTGTAGATGGCTTTTACTATCCTGAAGTAAGTTCCCTGAGTGCCTAGGTGTTTGAGGGTTTTTATCAAGAAGCGGTGCTGGATTTTATCAAAAGTTTTTTCTGCATCTAATGATATAATCGTGTGGTTTTTGTTTTGACATCTGTTGATGTATTTAATTACATTTATGGTTTTACGAATGTTGAACCAGGCTTGCATCCCAGGGATGAAGCCTACTTGGTCATGATGGATGATTTTTGAGATGTGTTGTTAAATCCGGTTTGCTAGGATCTTGTTGAGAATTTTAGCATCTATGTTCATCAAAGATATTGGTCTGTATGTCTCTTTCTTTGTTAGGTCTTTACTTGGCTTGGGTATCAGTGTGATGTTAGCTTTTTAAAATGATTTGGGGAGAGTTTCATCTTTCTCAATCATCTGGAATACCTTCAGTAGGATTAGTATCAGCTCCCCTTTAAGTGTCTTGTAGAATTCTGCTGGAAAGCCATCTGGTCCAGGGCTTTTTTTTTTTTTTTTTTTGTAGGTAGTTTTCTTGTTACGTAGTCAATTACCTTGATTGCTATTGGTCTATTGAGGGTCTTAAGTTCTTCTTGTTTCAACCTAGGCAGGTTGTGTGATGACAGAAAGTCCTCCATTTCCTTAAGGTTTTCAAGTTTGTTTCCATACAAGTGTACATAGTAGTCTCTAATGATCTTTTGTATTTCTTCAGGGTCAGATGTGACTTCATCTTTTCTGTTTCTGATTGTGTTTATTTGGGTTTTTCTCTCTTTTTCTTGGTCAGTCTAGCTAGGGAACCATTGATCTTGTTTATCCTTTCAAAGAACCAGCTTTTTGTTTCATTGATTTTTTTGTATTATCTTTTTGTCTTCTATGTCTTGGATTTGGGCTTTTATTTTGGTGATCTGGATTCTTCTGCTGAAATTAGGGTTTTTGTGGTCTTGGTTTTCCAGCTTCCTTAGGTGACTTGTTAGCCTGTTACCTTGTGATCCTTCCATTTTCTTCATGTGCGTTTGTAGGGATAAAAATTCCCCTCTTACTATAGCTTTCATGGCGTCCCTGAGATTTTGGTAAGATGTTGCTTCATTTTCAT
>JAPVLO010004606.1:0-14382 GCA_027257055.1 Cephalopachus bancanus | reverse complement strand
ACCTGGGATTAAAGCAGCTTGCAGAAGAATCGTGTGAGAGTCGTTATTGAAAGCGACAAAAGGTATTTCAAGAAAATGCAAGGTTTTCACCTGCTGGCTTAGCTGCTATGATGGGTCACAAATTTCCATTTCTTTTTGTACAATTGTCCTTATGCTGAATTAATGTATCTTCAAATGGTAGGCAATCACTGTCACAGACCTCAATTGACAGTACATATCAAATAATTCAAATTTTTCTTGTAATATCACAACTTTTCTCTGCTTCTCAGGAGCTTCTTCAGCATCACTACTGGCAGTTCATATGATTCCCATTATTTTATTCAAGGTTTACAGTATTTCACTAAGCTCAGTAACTTAAGAACCATGAGAGATTGATCATTTTGTTCATTTTACTGCAATATACAATTTACTGAAGAGACATCTGCTCACTCAGAGATGATGAGGGTTACATGGTGTTTTAAATGGATATTCACAACACCTGAACTCACCACAAAAACAACAGGAGGAAGGCACAAAATTATTGCAGTACTACAGTATGTGCTATAGTTAATTTTATGCAGTTATGATATAATACTGCATCTTTATGTTGTTTAAATTTCATCTGGCTGTGAATTATGCCATGAATAGTCTATAAATGTGTACATAAATTTTAATAAATTTTAACTTTTTACAACAGATTTGTATATATATTCTAAGGTAGTATTTAATAAATGATAAAACAGTATCTACATATATTTTATGCATTAATGACATTCCTTTTTCTTAACTTTTTCAATGTTGCTAGGCTACACATAGTTTGTGAGTTTTTTCAAATTGTCACAAATTTTCAAAAAGATTTTCAATATATTTATTGAAAAAAATCCGCATCAGTGAACCCAGGTAGTTCAAAATCAAGAGTCAACTGTTATACACTTTCATTTCATTCCTTACTCTTTACAAAATTAGTGAGTTAGAGATCTAATTATTTTCTGTCAATTTCTTTTGTTTAAGGAAAACCTTAATTTTGCTAGCAACAGAGAAAAGTTGCACTGGGATGTGATTAATAGTATACCATTAACCTGTACGAGTGAAAAATTTCAACTGATAGAAAAAAAGATGACGTCAGAGAAATTTTAACTGTTTCTATTTTGTTACTGCCCCAATCCTATAAAAAATGTTTTTTATGGCCAGGTGCAGCGGGGTTCATGCCTGTAAACCCAGTACTTTGGGTGCCGGGAGTTCAAGACCAGTGTGAACAACATAGCAAGACTCTATCTCCATAAAAAAATTTTTAAAGCCATCTGGGTGTGGTGGCTTGCACCTGTAGTCCCAGCTACTCAGGAGGCTGAGGCAGGAGAATCACTGAAGACCAGGAATTTGAGGTTACAGTACACCACGACTGTGTCACTGCTCTCCAGTCCAGGTGACAGAGCGAGATCCTGTTTCTAAAAAAATAATGATGATGATGATGATGATTTTTTTAAAAACCTGCTCTTTTCACTGATGAGAGTTGCACCTAGAAGTAAAGATTATGGGAGTTTGCCTCTAAAACTGCAATGAGATCTAATACCTAAGTAAGTTTATTTTATAGAAATATTTAAGATGAACTTGATAAGGTACAGGATACGTCTTTATAAAAATAAGAGATTAAAATATTTTAATAAGGAGTGTATATAAAGCAAGTAAAGATAAAAATGTGCTCTGAATATGTCGTTTTTAAAAAGACATTTATGCTTAGTCCAGGACTCTTTTTTCACTATATTATTTATGCTGTGCCAGATGTGCACAAAAATATTTTATGAGGATCAGATTTTCATCTCATAGTCATTACAGTTTTAAGAAAGACTATTCCATTTTCAGAGTATTATTTTTCCTTATGAAGAGCAGATTAGTTACAAAAACAAATAACCCCAGTCTAGTCATAAGTAATAATGGGCCAGGCACAGAGATTCACACATGTAATCCCACACTCTGAGAGGGTGAGCAACACAATGACTCCATTTCTACAAGAAGTTAAACAAATTTAATTTTGGGCATAGTGGCACATGCCTGTAGTCCCAGTTACTCAGGAGGCTGAGGTAAAAGGATCACTTGAGCCCAGAAGAGTGAGGCTGCAGTGAACTATGATTAAGTCATTGCACTCCAGCCTGGGCAACAGAGTGAGATTTTGTCTTTAAAAACAGAGACAAGACAGAGAGAAAGTAAAATTATCAGACAAATTCAACAGAGGAATATTCTACAAAAAGCTGATCAGTATGCTTCAAAAATTTAAAATAAAAAGCTGTCGAGGTCATCAAAAACAAGAGAAGTCTGAGAAATTAAACAGTCAAGAGGAACCTAAGGACACATGATGACTAAATGTTGTAAGATATCCAATAAGTTCCTTTCTATAAAAGAAAAAGGATACTAGAGGTCAGGTGGCTCACGCCTATGATCCAGTATTTTGGGAGACAGAGGCAGGAAGAGTACCTGAACCAAGGAATTAAAGACCAACATAGGAAGACCTCCTCTCCACAAAAAATTTTAAAAAACTAGCCAGGTATGGTGGCATGTGTCTGTAGTCCCAGGTACTCGGGAGGCTGAGGTGAGAGGACTGCTTGAGCCCAAGGCTGCAGTGAGCCATGATCATGTCACTGCACTCCAGCCTGGACAACAGAGTAAGACTCTGAATTAAAAGAAAAATTAGGCAAAAACTAAAGAAATCTAAATAAAGTATACATTTTACCTAATAATAATATACAATAGTGGTTCATTAATTATAAAAATATATTGAGGAGAGATGTGAGTAATAGGGGAAGCCAGATACAGGTTTATGGGAACTCTGTACAACCTTGTTAGTCTTTTTATAAATCTACAAGTATTCTAAAAAATAAAGTTTATTACAAAATTCAATATTCATATATTCGATATTCAAATACCCTTAAATCAAAAAAACACCCAAACAAAGCAGATTAGTGGTTTCCTGGTACTAGAAGGCAAAGGGAAAAACCTTTTAGGGATAATGAAAATGCTATTTTGTGGCAATGGCTTCATTGTTAAAACTCACTAAACTGTACACTTTAAATAGATGCAGTATATTATATGCATCTAATATTCCTCAATACAGTTGATAATAAAAAAACCACTTAAACTGAAGTTTCAAGTCACCAATACTTAAACTTCTAAAAGACTCAATCTCTAGGACATGGTCCTTGGTTTTCTGACCATAATGCCAAAATAAGAAATACAATTTGAACCCCAAACTAGTACACAATTATATAAATCAAAGTTTTATGCGACAACTTACTTGACGAAGTTAATACACTCCATTATTTTCCATTATACAAGCTAACTGCTGAAATACTTATTGATAAAATGGTAAGATTTCTGGGACTGGCTTTAAAATACTCCTATAGATATCATAGTCTATTCCTAGACTCAAGTGAAAAGAGGTCAATATTTCAATATTAAGTATGATGTTCCTTGTAGTTTTATTGTTTTTGAGGGAGGCATAGATTGGTGAATATTCTTTGTTAGATTTAGAATGTTTCACTTCTATCCTTAGGGATTTGTAGCTAATCGGAAATGGATTTTGAATTTGTGAAATGCCTTTCCTGCTTCTACTAATATAACTCTATGGCTTCTTTTTGTTAATACAATAAATTAGAACGATCAACTTAAAAAAGTTAAGCCATTCTTGCTTATATAACCTGGATGTTTTAAAAACCTGTAATATCACCCCAAAAAAGAAACTTATAGGCCAGTATCACTTGACCAAAGATGCAAAAGAATCCACAAGATTTTTACAATAATGAGTAAAAGTAGCAAGGACTCTGAATACAAGGTGAACATACAAAAACCAACTATATTACTATACGCCAGCAACAAATAAAAATTGAAATTGAAAAAAATTCCATTAATGACAGCATCAAAAACAAAATACCTAGGTATCTAACAAAATATATGCAAGAATTCTACAGTAAAAACTGTAAAACATTGCTGAGACAAAGAACTAAATATATGGAGAGAGATACCATGTTCAAGGTCTGGAAGACTCAATAATGCTAAGATGTCAATTCTCTATAAACTGATGTATAGATTCAATGCAATCTCAGACAAAACAAAGCAGGTTTTGGTTTGATACAAATTGATAAACTGATTCAAAGACTTCCTTGGAAAAGCAAAGGACTTAGAATAGCCAAGAAAATTTTGAAGAACAAAACTGAGGACCTCACACTACCAGATTTCAGGATTTATTATAAAGCTACAGTAAAGAAGTCAATGTGATATTAATGTACATATAAACAAATAAGGAAAGAGAGTAGAACAGAGTCCAAAACAGACCCACACATATACCACTTAATTTATGACAAAGGAGCCATTGGAATTCAGTAGAAAAGAAATGGAACACTAAAAAAAAACAACAAAAAAAAAAACCTTAACCCCTATGCTTCACACACACACAAAAGTAATAATTCAAGATGTAATAATTCTAACTGTAAAAGCTTAACACTAAAGTTTCAACAGAAAGTAACAGGATTCTGTCTTTATGACCTAGGGTAGGTCAAGATTTCTTTACCAAGACTCAAAAAAGCATTAACTATAAAAGAAAAAAATGTAGAAACAACTTCATCAAAATTAAAAACTTCTTTTTTTTTTTTTTCTGAGTTGGAGTCTCACTCTGTCGCCCAGACTGGAGTGTAGTGGCCGCTCCCAGCCACCACAGCTTCGACCTGCTGGGCTCCAGCAATCCTTCCACCTCAGCCTTCCGAATAGCCGGAATAACAGGTGCGTGCTACCATGCCCGGCTAATTTTTTTATTTTATTGTAGAGATGAGGTCTCACCTGCCCAGGCGGGTCTTGAACCCGCGGGCTTAGGCAATTCACTCACCTCAGCCTCCCAAAGGCGTGGGATTACCGTGGCCTGAGCCCGCGGGTTCGAGACCTGCCTGGGCAACTTGGCGAGACCTCATCTCTACAATAAATCAATAAATCAGCCGGGCGTGGTAGCACATGCCTGTAATTCCGGCTACTCGGAAGGCTGAGGCAGAAGGATCGCCGGAGCCCAGCAGGTCGAGGCTGCGGTGGCCAGGGGCAGCTACTGCACTCCGGTCTGGGCGACAGAGTGAGACTCCAACTCAAAAAAAAAAAAAAAAGAAAAGAAAGTGAAAAGGCAAGCCCAGACTGGGAAATATCTGATAAAGGGTTAAATTCCAGCATGACAGTGCAAGGAGCTACAAATATATGCTCTCCAGTGAAAATGGAAAAAAACAAAAACAAACAAAAAACGTAAAGTTCCTGGAAATAGTCTTAAAAGCATAAAGCAAATGACAAAACATTTATTTAAGAAAATCTACTAAAATTCAGTAAGAAAAGAGAGAGTCTATGGCATTTGAACCAATAAGACCATGTAGAAGAATGCTCATAAAGGTTAGGAACCAGAAGAAATCCAAATGTCTGTCAATAAGAGAATGAACAAATTGTGACATAGTTATAGAATGAAGTATTACACAGGTAAAAATAATATGCTACTAATACATAAAACTACATGGACAAATTTCAGACATTACACAGAAAGAAGAGGACAGACACAAAATAATTTATACTGTATGATTTCACTTATATGAAGTTCAAACTGGCAAAATTAATCATCAACGATCACAGAAGTCAGGTTATAACCTTCTAAGGAGTTTCTTACTGGGAAAGGGAGCCAGGGAATTTCCTAAGTGCCATTAGATACAAGGTGTATAAATATGTAAAATGTCTAACAAGCCATCTAACAAAATCTTTATTACCCTCACAGCTTACTGTCTATATAAGGTGATTTTACCATTGAGTGTTACCAACTTAACTTTACTATTCCAATAGTAATTACCTTAATGATACATTTGTAAGGGTCATAATATTATATATTCAAATTTTTGCAACAGAAACCTTTGTGCAACAGGAAATAGATGAAAACATTTTAATGTAAAATCACATCTTAGAAAAGCTAATTTTATCATCCCAATTGTGCTAAAGCAAAAACATCTATTTATCATCCATATTCAAAAAAAATTAGATCTATAGTCAATTTTAAAATGCAAAACAACCTCTAATAGTAAAAATCCAAAATCTAGGAGGAAAAAAACCCACTGAATGAGAAGTTCTCTCAGTAAAATTAGGTAGGAACAAGATAATTACAGGTTGAATATCCCTGATCTAAAATGCTTAGAACCAGAAGTGTTTCAAGATTTCAGATCTTTTTTCCCAATTTTGGAATATGTGCATTATACTTGAGTATTCCTAATCCAGAAATCTGAAAGCTGAAATGCTCCAATGTGCATTTCTTTTGAGTGTCATGTCAGCTCTTATTTTGGATTAGCAGAGTACAATGAAGTGTTCCAATATTCCATTCTGATGCATATATTTGTAAATCATCTCTAAAAAATTACAATGGTATTTGCAATGCTGTCTTAATGCACCAGAAACAAAATAGAAATTTTAGCCCAGCTCCAGCATTTATAACAACATTTCTGAAATCAAACTATCTGTAACATGTTAATTACACCCCCTTGCAATGCTATAAAGGCCAGTTGTGACAATGATCTCTGTGAGATTTATTCCATTTTATTACATTAACAACCCATAGTAGACAACTTAGGTATGAAACCTAATTCAAATGACAGAGCTATATCTTTGAAACATTTGTAGTCCAAGGAAAATACTAACAGAGAGTAATCTTACTCACTTAAATTTCTACTTTTTAACAAGTATACACTAAGTGCCAGAGACTGAACGAATGCTGGGGATATAAAAACAATTAAAACAAAGTACTGGTTAAGGTTAAGTCAAGAGGACAGAACAAAATCACTGTAGTGTGATAAAAAAGTACTAAAGGATGTTGTAGGTGGGGCAGTATTCTATAATGAGCTGGAAGGTAAGAAAAACTTCCCAGAGAAAAGTGACTTTAAAGCTGAGGTCTGAAGAGAGGTTAGCTAGAAGAGAGAAAAGGTGTCCCAGGCCTTGAACAAGTACCATGAGTATCAGAGAGCTCACTTACAGAGCTTTATTTATTTTTCCAATTTTATCTGGAATACAAGATAAAAGAAGTAAATTTAAATATGTAACTCTTTACTTATGAGAGCTCCTGAATTTTTCAAAAACAAATTAGAAAAGCCAATCTGTAATGAGCCACATACAGGATATAACCAACCCTTAAGTTATAGGCTCTTTAATAGGATTTTACTTCACCACTATCAATTCCATAACATTTTCATCACTTCAAAAAAGAAACCTTATATCCATTAGCAAGCCCTAGAGACCACAAATCTAGCTTCTATCTCTATGAATTTGCCTATTCTCCAGCCCACCTTTTTACCAGTTATGTAACTTGTACAGTTTACTTAATCTTTCTTTGCTTATTTCATCTATAAAATAAGAGCAATTCCCATCTCACAGAGTGGCTGTTAATACAAAGTGGGGAGGGTGATGGCTAAGAGGTTCAGGGATTCTTTTGGAGGTTGCACAACTCTGTTATTGTACACCGGAAACTGGTAAACCTATATGGTACGTAAATATTACGTTGATAAAGTTGTTATTAAAAATGTATGCAGGTGGTAGTTGTACCACAATGTGAATGTACTTAATGTCACTAAACTATACACTTAAAAATGGCTAAAAGCACCAAGCATAGTGGCTCACACCTGTAATACTAGCTACTCAGGAGGCTGAGGCAGGAGGATGGGCTGAGTCCAGGAGTTTGAGGCTGCAGTAAGCTATGAGGGTAGCACTGCACTCCAGGCTGAGTGACAGAGCAAGATCCCCTCTTTAAAAAAAAAATGTTAAGGCTAAAATGTTATATTTTGCTATGTACATTTTGCCACAATTTTTTACAAACTTAAGAGCAAAAAAATTAAGATTATTAAAAAAATCCAATATTGGAACACCAAAAATCCAATATTGAAAAACAAAAATCCAATAATGGAACACAAAAATCCAATATTGGAATACTAAAAAGAACACTTTAAAAGGCTGATTATTAGCCAGGCTCGGTGGCTCAGCCTGTAATCCCAGCACTTTGGGAGGCTGAGGTGAGTGGATTGCCTGAGCCCGCGGGTTCGAGACCCGCCTGGGCAACTTGGTGAGATCTCATCTCTACAATAAAATCAAAAATTAGCTGGGCGTGGTAGCGTGCGCCTGTAGTTCCAGCTACTTGGAAGGCTGAGGCGAAAAGGATAGCCGGCGCCCAGCAGGTTGAGGCTGCGGTGGCCGGGAGCAGCCACTGCGCTCCAGTCTGGGTGACAGAGTGAGACTTCAACTCAAAAAAAAAAAAAAAAAAAAGGCTGATTATTAAAGGTCAGAGAAAGTAATTATGGGAGCCTCCAGAAAACCAAAGGATACTAATTTAGGAGATAATTTCTATAAGTGGTAAAGTAACTCCTCACATAATATATTCCTCAAGGATAACAAGGGTTCAAAGAATCTAAGACTAGTTTTTCATAAAAGGAAAAACCTCAATTCTTCTATAACCTATGTATATAAAATTATAATTCTTCATAATTCCTGATCACTAATGTTGGTCAGATAGTATTAATTTATACCAATTAGATATTTATATTCTCTTTTTCCCTCAATAATAAGCCACTATGATTAATGTGATTGGGCACAGTGGCTCAAGCCTGTAATCCCAGCACTTTAGGAAACAGGCAAGAGGATCACTTGAGGTCAGGAGTTCAAGATCAGCCTGAGCACTGTACAGAGATCCTGTCTCTACAAAAAAAAGTAAAAAAAGATTAATGTGCTTTGTTAATGGTAGCTCATATCATATGCTATGATTTTAATACCAAAGCTAAGCAAACAAACAAACAACAACACTATCTGTAGTCATTGCTCCATGATGGTAACAAAGACAGCTAAAAAAAGTGCCTTGGGATCACAGCAGAAGAGCTCAGCTGCAAGCAAATCTCACTGCACTAACTGTATTCAAGGATGTTTTACCTAGGTGATGCAATCCTATAGCAAAACAGAAAATCACTTAAAGCTGACACTACTTCAATGTAGCTCATATAGTAACAATAAAGTTTAAAAATCTACTAGCCTTTCTCTAAAAGACCTAAACTGAATAAAGATTGTTTCTCCTAAAGTTAAAAAATAAAAGACTACAACTATATTTGTACAATCTTCTTTTAAAATAGAATTTAGTTGTACAAAATATCTGCTGAATTAAGTAATTTCACATCTATGGTTCAGAAGTTGTTTTTAATAAAGATGTTTTATTCCTTTAGGGTATCTTCATTAGATCTATAGTATGAGCTTTCAGCATGATGAAATGGAGACATCTAAAGTAAAAACAACAAGATTCACCTCACAAAACACTCTTACTGTATAATCTGGTAACCATGGTCCCTGGTATTTACCCAAAAGAGCTGAAAACTTATGTCCACACAAAAATCTGTACGGGGGAAAAAAACAAAAACAAAAAACCTGCACAGGAATGTTATAGGTGCTTTATCCATAACTGACAAAACCTGAAAGCACTCAAGATGTCCTTCAGTAGCTGAATGGAAAAACAAACAGAGTTATATACACACAACGGAGTATTATTACTCACCACTAAAAAGGAATAAGCTACTAAATCATGAAAAGACATGAAAGAACCTTAAGTACATACTATTATTAAATTAAAGAAGCCAATCTGATACAATATAATAATAGTGTATTATTCCAACTATATAACATTCTAACCCTAACCATAAAACTGGTTTTTCATAAAAGGAAAAGCTTCAATTATTCTGTAACATATATGTATATGACAAATTATAATTCTTCATAATTCCTGATCACTAACATTGTCCAGATAGTATTTATTCATACCAATTAGATATATTTTCTAACTTTTTCCCTCAGAAATAACCCACTATGATTTTTTTTTTTTTTAAGTTGGAGTCTCACTCTGTCACCCAGAGTGGAGTGCAGTGGCACGCCCCCGGCCACCACAGCCTCGACCTGCTGGGCTCCGGCGATCCTTCCGTCTCAGCCTTCCAAGTGGCTGGAACTACAGGCGTGTGCTACCACACACGACAAATTTTTTTGATTTATTGTAGAGATGAGATCTCGCCAAGTTACCTAGGGGGGTCTCGAACCCACGGGCTCAGGCAATCCACTCACCTCAGCCTCCCAAAGCGCGGGATTACAGGCTGAACCACCGAGCCCAGCTAGCCACTGAGCCCAGCTAGCCACTATGATTAATGTGATGAGGCACAGTGGTTCAAGCCTGTAATCCCAGCACTTTAGGAAACTGAGGCAAGAGAATCACTTGAGGTCAGGAGACAGCAAAACTAAAGAGTGAGCAAAACTAAGGAGACAGAAAAAGCATGAGTGGTTGTCAGGGTGGGGAATGGGGACAAATAGGCACAAAAGGATATTTAGGAAAGTGAAATATTCCATATGATACTATAATATTGGGTGGACATTATTACATATTTGTTCAAACCCATAGAATGTACAACACCAAAAGTGAACCCTAATGCAAACAGGGGACTTTGAATGAGTGAGACGCCAACTCCTCTCTTTCTCTTTCTCTCTCTTTCTTTCTCTCTCTCTCTTTCTCTCTCTCTCTCTCTCGCTCTCTCCGCCTCAGCCTTCCAAGTAGCGGGAACTACAGGGACGCCACCATACCCAGCTAGTTTTTTGATTTACTGTAGAGATGATGTGTCGCCAAGTTGCCCGGGCAGGTCTCGAACCCATGGGCTCAGGCAATCCACTCACCTCAGCCTCCCAAGGCGTGGGATTACAGGCTGAGCCACCGAGCCCACCTTATCAGCATTACTTCAAAGAAACACTGAAGTATAGAAACGCAAAGTAAAGCATGATCTTTTTTGTTGTTGTTATGGGGAAAATGAGAAAAATTGGCAGCATAATAAAAAAGCACAGCACTACTTCAAATTATCTTTCTTGTGCATTTATTTACTAGTTTACTTCTCCTAAATACAAATGGTAAGATGGAAAACAGGAACTTTATATTTCTTATTCATAGCTATACTCACAGTGTTGACTCTTGCCTGGCACTGAAGGAATAAACTAATCAATGAAAAAGAAACTTCACCAAGCGGACATCATTCACTACCTTAAGCAGTTAATATGATCCAGAGTCTAGTCTATAACATGCTTGCATTCTTAGAAAAACAAAAGTTGATAAAACTTATAGGAACAGACATATAAAATCAAACTCAGGAAATAGAGATATAAAACAATGTCAGCAGGATGTGGTAGTACATGCCTCTAGTTCAAGCTACTCAAGAAGTTGAGACAGGAAGACACCTTGACCCCAGAACAGCCTGAGCAACATAAAAAAATTTAAAAAACCAGGCATGGTGGCTCACGCCTGTAATCCCAGCATTTTAGGACACAGAGGCAGAGGCCTGCCTGAGTCCACAGATTTGAGACCAGCCTGGGCAACATGGCGAGACTTCATCTCTACAACAAATAAAAAAATTAGCCAGGGGTGGTGATGCGTGCCTGTAATTCCAGATACTTGGAAGGCTGAGGTAAAAGGATCGCCTGAACCCAGCAAGTGAAGGTTGCGGTGGCTGTGAGCATGCCACTGCACTCCAGCCTGGGGTACAGAGTGAGACTCCTACTCAGCAAAAAAAAAAGAAAGAAAGAGAGTGGGTCTCATATTTACCAACATACAGTAAAAAAAATAACTTTTGTAAGAATGAGACCATTCAAGCTGATATGACTAGCATATTTTTTCATTCAAGCTGTACATTTATAATTTGTATGCTTACCTATATGAATGTTACGCTTCAAAACAAATTTTTTCCTCACACAACCCCCCAAGAAATCTACCATATCACTGTTTAAAATGACTATGTCTAGTGGAGTTTTATACACATGCATATACACAAACATAAAATTAAAATATATTAACAGTAAGTAAAGTCAGGAGGAGTGATAAGTAGAATCAAAGTGTTTAAAGGTTCCTTTAAACCTTTGTCCAGAAGGGTAAAGGTATCGATTAAGTTAAGACTTTGATAAGTCAAGAATATGTGCCACAACTTCTAGGATAATCACTAAGTAAAAGAAAAATATATGTAACTTCCCAATTAAATATAAAATGATTTTTTAAAGACTATGAATTAAAACAACAAAAGGGGAGAAAAGAAATATCTAGGTCAGAAAGGAAGCATACCCGGGCTCGGTGGCTCAGCCTGTAGTCCCGCGCTTTGGGAGGCTAAAGTGAGTGGATTGTCTGAGCCCACGGGTTCGAGACTCTCCTGGGCAACTTGGCGAGACCTCATCTCTACAATAAATCAAAAATCAGCTGGGCATGGTAGCGCGTGCCTGTAATTCCGGCTACTCGGAAGGCTGAGGTGGAAGGATCCCCGGAGCCTAGCAGGTCGAGGCTGCAGTGGCCGGGAGCGGCCACTGCACTCCAGTCTGGGTGACAGAGTGAGACTCCAACTCAAAAAACAAAAAACAAAATGGAAGCATATTAACAAGATGGAAGATTTATTTTAAAGCCAAATATAAATGTACTAATACTCTAATTTTTTAAAAAGACTATAGACTAGAAAAACATAAAGCCTAACTAGATGCTTTTTACTAAGACATATCTGAAACCAAAAAATAAAAAATAGGTTGAAACTAAAAAGACAGAAAAATGTAAGTACAATGAAAACACTAGCCAAAAGAAAGATAGTATACTATATTAACATCACAGTAAACTTTAGGACAAAAAATATTACTAGAAATGAAAAGCGACATTTAATGATGATGAAAGGTTCCATTCAGCAAGAAGATAAAACATTTTAAAACTTGTATACACCTAATATTAAAGTATCAAAAGTATATAACTAAAGAATAAACATGCAGAGCTCCGATCACAGTGGAAGACTTTAACATATTCTTTCAGTAACAGAACAGACAAAAATTCAATTCAGACACAAAAGATTTGAGTCACATGATTAACAAAACTGATGCACTGATCATTTATAGAATTCCGCTCCTACCAAAAGCTAAATACACATTATTTTCTGGCAAACATAGAATACTTATAAAACTGACATGCCATATAGGCTATAAAGAAAGTCTCAAGAAGAGTAACACTAAATATTTCCTGATCACAGTGCAATTAAGGTAAAAATAAAAAATATAAAGCAAAACAATCCCCAGGTGCTTAGTAATAAAACAGTACAATTCTTTTTTTTTTTTTGAGTTGGAGTCTCACTCGGTTGCCCAGACTGGAGTGCAGTGGCCGCTCCCGGTCACTGCAGCCTCAACCTGCTGGGCTCCGGCGATCCTTCACCTCAGCCTTCCGAGTAGCCGGAATTACAGGCATGTGCTACCATGCCCGGCTGTTTTTTTGATTTATTGTGGAGATGAGGTCTCGCTGCCCAGGCGGGTCTCAAACCCCGTGGGCTCAGGCAATCCACTCGCCTCAGCCTCCCAAAGGTGCGGGATTACAGGCTGAGCCACCAAACCCAACAATAAATTTAAATTTTAAAAAGTGTCTATCAAATTTCTAAAATACAACTATGATAGTATTTAAAGCAAAATTTATATAAGTACACACAAAATTATATACAGCATCTATAGGGAGGGAAAACTAAAAATTAATGAGCTATGTATATCTCTCAAGAAGTTAGAACCACCAACAAAGGAAACCCAAAGAAAGAAGAAAGAAAATAAAAAAACAGAATAAAGTAGAAAACACACTAAACAGAGAAGACCAACATGGCTAATCAATAGTTCTTTGATAATTCAAGCTGCTTGGGAGTTTGTGGGGATCGGCTGAGCCCAGGAATTCGAGGCTGCAGTGAGCTATGACTGTGCCACTGCGTTCCAGCCTGAGTAACAGAATAAGACCCTGACTCCTAAAAAAAAAAATTATTTTGGAAAACTCTTAAATTGTTAAACCTCTAGCAAGTTTTATCAACAAGAGAATGCACAAATAATCAGTGTCAGAAACTAATAGAGGTACTAACAGATGCTAAAGACATAAAAACATAAAAGCAATAAGAATACTTTGTGTTGCCAGGTTCGGTGGCTCAACCTGTAATCCCGTGCCTTTGGGAGGCTGAGGTGAGTGGATTGCCTGAGCCTGCGGGTTCGAGATCCACCTGGGCAGGCGAAACCTCATCTCTACAATAAATCAAAAAATTAGCTGGGTGTGGTAGCCCGCACCTGTAATTCCGGCTACTCGGAAGGCTGAGGCGGAAGGATCGCCGGAGCCCAGCAGCTCGAGGCTGCGGTGGCCGGGAGCGATCACTGCACTCCAGTCTGGGCGACAGAGTGAGACTCCAACTCAAAAAAAATTTAAAAAAAAGAATACTTTGTGTTAACAATTTGAAATATAAGATAAAATATACAAAGCTCTAGGATAATAAGAAACAAAAGAAAATCTTAATAGTGCTATTACTACCAAAGAAAGTGAAGTCC
>JAPVLO010004605.1:0-14148 GCA_027257055.1 Cephalopachus bancanus | reverse complement strand
CATTTGAAATTCACCCTTGTGATTGAAGGTGAGTCAAGAGAGAAGGAGCAGACAGCAGCAGAGATTTGCTCCATTCTTGCAGAATCCAGACACACTGTTCACTGCAGAGGCTGCACTGTCTCTGGAGACACAGCCCGGAACTTCCTGTGGCTCCTCCTGGGGAGTTATAATAGGGTCCTCCTTTGAACAGAATCAATAGGATATGATTCTTACTTTTCTGCATAAATAGATAGAGAGAGAGAGAGAGAGAGAGAAGAGAAGAGAACTTATGTGATTATGGAGGCTGAGAAATCCCACTACATGCCATCTGCAAGCTAGAGAATCAGAGACACTGGGAGTGTGAATCAGTCTGAATTCCAAAAGCCCTGACAACCTGGAGTTGTAATGTCCTAGGACAGAAGAAGATGAATGTCCCAACTCAGAGGAGATTGCAAATCTGACCTTCCTCCACCTTTTACTTCTTTTTTTTTTTTTTTGAGTTGGAGTCTCACACGGTCGCCCAGACTGGAGTGCAGTGGCCGCCTCCTGCCACTGCAGCCTCGACCTGCTGGGCTCCGGCGATCCTTCCGCCTCAGCCTTCCAAGTAGCCGGAATTACAGGCATACGCTACCATGCCCAGCTGATTTTTTTATTTATTGTAGAGATGAGGTCTTGCTGCCCAGGCGGGTCTCGAACCCGCGGGCTCAGGCAATCCACTCACCTCAGCCTCCCAAAGGCGCGGGATTACAGGCTGAGCCACCGAGCCCAGCCACCTTTTACTTCTATTTGGGCCATCAATGGATTGGATGATGCTGTACATCGCTGGGGTGGGCAGACCTTCCTTCCTAAGTTTACTGATTCAAAAGCTAATCTCTTCTGGGAACACCATCACAGACAGTCCCAGAGATAATGTTGGACCAGCTATCTGGGCGTCCCATTGCTCAGTCAAATCAACACCTAAAATTAACCATCACAGGAGATGACAGCCCCTGCCTAGCTTTCAGATCACACCCACCAAGGAGGGCATGAGACTCCTGACTCAGATTGTGACCACCTGTCACCAGGGTTATAAGACCTCACTAGGCCCCACCTTCCACCTCATCATTTCATGACACCCTGACATCGTTCGGCCTATCACCAGTGCCTCAGGTACCTACACAGAGCTTGTGGTGGTGGGTGCCATGGTACACTCAAGGGCTTCTATCCCTGACCCCTCTAAGCTTCTGTGTGCTCCTTGCAGTACCCTAGGCCCTTGTCATCCCTACTCTTTCAGCCATCTTCCTCTGTCCTTCATGTATTAACCAACACCCATCTTGGTGTTTCCTCTCTCCACTGCCATCTGCCCCTCTGTCCTGGTGTTCTGGGTATCCCTAGGGCACCATGAGATCTCAACCCAGAGCCCAGTACTGGAGAAGCCCCCAAGCTTGAGGAGATGAATCTGGACGGAGACACCCCCAACTTTGTGGGGTCAGAAATAGGTCAGAAGGAGATGGTTGTGACAGCCCAGAGGAGAGCCAGTCTTGCTGTGGCAGACTGGAAGACTTCCTGGAGGAAGAATTGCTAGAGCTGGGCCTGGAAAAATGGAGGGGAACTTTTTAAAGCAGAGGGCAGGGTGATGCAGTAGGTGTCATTAGTATTCAAGACTCCTGTCAAGCTTAACATGAGCCTTGACCATGCCCAGGCCCAGAGCAAAGAGAAAGACTTGCTGCTTCGTAGAGGAACTGGGCTGCTATTTCATGGACGTTTACCTCTGATGGGTTTGTTCCTTCTACCCCACCCCTGTAGCTGGTCCACCATATGTTCATTTCCCTCCTGCTCCAGGTCCCAGGAATCTCCTCTAGAAGACTCCAGCCATCCTGTTACCCTTCCCTTGCCTTCTGCCCTTCCCAACCTTGGACAGGCCAAGCTGAGCAGGGGAAGAGATAGAGTCCCACAGAGACCATGGCTCTGACACCAAAATGCTGAGTGACTCTGGGCAGGTTCCAGCTCTCTCTGGCTCTTTCAGTTGTGAGTGATAGAAATTCCACCCCATTCATCTAAACAAAGAAAGGGAATTTACGCTGATGGTAAAATTCAGGGAAAGTGGCCTTTAGGCACAGCTGGACCTAGGTTTCCTACATAGTCACCAACAATCTGTCTCCCTCTCTTGGTTTTACATTTTATGTGTCACTTTTCAGGCAGTTCTTTTCTTTCCTTATGGGGCCTATGATGAGTCCCAGAAGCTCAGTTCCCATTAAAAAGCTTGCCTTTCTGCTAGAGCCCAATAAATGGCTCAAGGTTTATATGGTATACCTAGTCGCATCTATGTGCTTACACCTGAGTTCATATGGATGTACCCATGTGTGGGGCTTATCTGTGGCCAAGGACATTTTGGGCATGTGGGAGTAGTTTAGTTCTTGTTGGAAATGGAGGTTGAAATGTCTTTTTCTTCTCCTGGTCACTTGTGGGCCATATTTGGGGCTTGTCCAAGGTCTGGAAGCCATGGTCCCTTGAACTCTCGGAAACATTATTTGAGTCTTGCCAAGACAAGTTTTAGTCATGCCTGAGGAACAGTCTTGGTTATACCTGGGCCACATCTAAGACATTAATGAGATTATATTTAAATCCTGCCTGGGACCCATCTGTGAGTTACACTGAGGACATGTCAGATCATCTCAGGCCCATATTAGAGCATATTATGTCATGCTGGGGTTGTCGTGTATCTTGTGGCCATACCAGGACATGTTAACACATGGCAGGGCCATATCCCATGTCCCAAACCCATGCTCGAAGGTGTCAGAGAGTGCTGGGGAAGATAGTGTCTTTTGCCCCTGGCAGGCATTTTATAGAGCATTGGGTTGTACTCAGGTGTTGCAGAACATATTGGATCACGTAGGAGCCATGTCAAGAGGTGTGCTGTGTCATGTTAGGGCTGCTGCAGTCTGGTCTGGTCCTCCCTAACCTGTCCCCTCCTCCCTTCTTCTCCTGTTCTCAGTCCCCCTCCTGCTATGTTGGGCTTAGAGAAAGGAAGTGCTGGGAGCCTCCAACCCACACCCAATGTCCCTCCCCTGCCCCTCTCCATGGTCCCTGATGTTCTCATTTGTGTCAGCTGCCACCGCACCCAGGGATATGGTCTTCTACAGATTCCTGAAGCCCTGGATGGGTGAGTAACTATGAGTAAAAGGGGTTGGAGACAATCTTTTTGTCCAGGGGAAGGTACCACCCTTGCCCACTACCCTTGGCTGCCCTACTGGGGGATGGGCTCCTGCTGAGTGCTGGTGACAAGTGGAGTCACCACCATTGGATGCTGACGCTCACCTTGTATTTCAACATCCTGACGCTCTATATGCAGATTTTCAACAAGAGTGTGAATGTCATGCACATGAGTCTTTTGAATTCAGGGTCCCAACTGGACATTAACGTGATCATATTTAAGTCCTATCTGGGGCCCATCTGTAAGGTACACGGAGGTCATGTCAGGCCATCTCAGTCCCTGTTAGAGCATATTATGTCATGAGGGGGGCAGGGGGTGTCACATATTTTGTGGCCATGTCAGGACATACAGGGCCATGTCCCATGTCCCAGATCCATGTCAGGTGATATGGGGTAGAGAGACCATGATATCTGGTTTGGAATTTTAGCAGTGTGAGTGGCTTCAGAGCAATTGCATTTCCTCTTTGAGACTTGGTTCCCTCATCTGTTAAGTGGGGACAATAATCCCTACTTAAAAGGTAATAAGAAGATGTAATGGAGTCATGCCCCTGGCACATAGTAAGTGCTCAGAAAGCATCAGTTTCTTTATTTCCCTCACAGAGGCCCAGTAAAATCTAGAGAGTAAAGATGAGAATTGCATACTTATTGCTGAGTAACAAGCCATTTCAAACTGACTGGTTTAGAGCAATGAGGGTGTATGATTGCTAGTGACTGATGGCAAGTGTATGGGACAGGTGATTGGTTTTTGTTGACATGGAAGGGATCCCTCATGGTGGCTGAGCTGCTGTGGGTCATGTAGGCAGCTTTGCCGACCTTGGTTCAGTTCTCACACATATTTGGGGCTTGGCCTGCTTCAGGCTGATCTAGGATGGCCTCAGCCGGGAAGTTTGGACTTTCCTCCCTGTGATTTGTTTTTTTTTTGAGTTGTAGTCTCACTCTGTTGCCCAGACTGGAGTGCAGTGGAATGCTCCTGGCACTGCAGCTTCAACCTGCTGGGCTCTGGCAATCCTTCCGCCTCAGCCTTGTAAGTAGCCGGAACTACAGGCATGTGCTACCATGCTCGGCTAGTTTTTGATTTATTGTAGAGACGAGGTCTCGCCAAGTTGCCTGGGCAGGTCTCAAACCCGTGGGCTCAGGCAATCCACTCGCATTGGCCTGCCAAAGTGCTGGGATTACAGGCTGAGCCACTGAGCCCGGCCAACTCCCTGTGATTTTTATTCCTCCACAAGGCACCCCCATGCTTCACATGGCAGAGACAAGGTTCTGAGGTGGCTGTAGTAACTCGTGGGGCTTAGGTGTATTAGAGTTATTTCCTTTTCACTTTCACCACTTTTTATTGGGCCAAAGAAAGTAAAAATTCTAGCATGGAATCAAAGAGGGTAAAATAGGCCCCCCTGTCTTAATGGAAGTTGCTGAAAATCACAGAGCAAAGAGTGTGAATACAAGGAGAAGTGAAGAATTGTGGGTTAGGGTTTTGTGAAGTGCCTAATATACTTCTCTTATTTGCAAGCTGATAAGTTTACTTGTTACTCTTTCATGGATTCTCACCGAAGACACAAGACTCCTGGGTCAGAGACAAAGGGCAGTTGATTATTCATGGCACCACAAGCAGCATGTGCTTCTTGTTGGTTTGCATCCTTTCTCTAAGCCATCCAAATCCCCCGAGGGTGACTTAGGTGACGTCTACAGATGCCTACTGATATAGCATATTGCATTACAGAGGAGGAGGATTAGGTTTAGGCAATCTGCTTTTATAGCAATCAGAAGCAATCCTGATGTTTGTCCAGGGCAGTCATTACCTTATCTCTCAAGGTTGTTCTCTGAAAACGCAAGTCTGAGAAATTACCCAAGTTCAGAACATCAGGGTCTCACATTTTTGGCATGCTCACAAAGAATGTTCAGGGTCCACGGAGGACTTCCTCTCCCAACATAGGGATATTTTTGAAATCAATTAACAACCATGAAGACAAGAAAAACTGACATTTCTTGAGCACTCACCATGTGCCAGAAATAATGCCATGTACCAATTCTGATATGAGTATATGCTGTCCAATTTAATTTGAACAACTTGGTGAGGTAGAGGTTATTCTTTTCCCCATTACAGATGAAACTGAGGGCCAGAGAAAATACAGAGACTACTCAAGTTTACTCGGCTAGTAATGAACTAGAAGTGATGTAGCAGAGGTTCTAACTTTATACTTTGGCACCAAAGCAGGCAAACCTAACTATTACTGAGATTTGACAGGTAAGCCTAGGAGAGGGCAGTGAGTTGACCAAGGGCACATAGGGTCTAGGAGACAAATCTGGGACTTGATCCCAGGTCTCCTGACTCCCATCCATGAGTTCTTCATTTCCTAACAGTAACAGCTTCCATTCCCACCCAAGCTTGGTCCTCTCTGGGGAAGAGTGCTTGGGGTAGAGGACTTGGAGGGTGGTTTTGGGGGCATCCATCCTGGTTTTAGAGGTTGGGAAGGGGCTCAAGAGAGCCAGGGTCTATCCCCAGTTCTGTCCCTTTCTCTGGTCAGGCCAAAAGGCAGCGGTGCCCGGCCTCCGAGGGCAGCACCCGTCTGGACATATTTGAGCACATCAGCCTCATGACCTTGGACAGTCTGCAGAAATGCATCTTCAGCTTCGACGGCAATTGTCAGGAGTGAGTCCTTGCCAGGACCTGGGATCTCATGCCATGAACCTGAGGAAGTAGGTAAGGGAAAGAGGATGATCAAGGAAACCAGAAAAGCCATCCTGGAGGAGTTGTGTCATAGCTGGGCTTTAAAGACAGGGAAGGGGAGAAAAAACAAGTGGTCCTTTCAGGAAGGTAAAAATTTTGTGTAAAGGCAAGGAGGCTAGGATGAGCAAAGCATGTGCAACATGGTAGAAGTGAAGTTGTAGAGGTATACAGGACATAGATCTTCATGACATTGAAAAGCAAAACAAAGTGATATTAATGTTATCATGCTTTTTCCAGGGAGCCATGGAAGGTAATTGAGCAGATGATAAGCTTGGCTAGAGCAGAGCTCTGTGAAGGACTGTCAGGTAGACACTAGATGGAACTGACATTGAATCAAGAAGGCAATGGGGCTGGGCCATGGACAAATTGGAAGAGGATGAGGTCTGAATTGTGTGGACAGTTTGGGGAAGAAAAAGGAGCAGGACTGGATACTGGATGAGAGAGAAAGAAAATAGCCACGATATTTAAATCATGCTCTGGGTGTTTTGGGGCATGCAGGCAGCTCCCAGGGATAGGATGGAAGGAAAGAAGAGAGTTTGGAGAGTCAAGTCTCATAGCTGATCCTCACTATGTATCTGTTGGGTCATCTGTTTTTGGATACTTGGTTTCCTGAGGTGAGACATATTCTGTTGGTTGGTAAGAGGTACTCCCTGGGTTTCAGGTATGTTAAGTTTTTTTCTTCATCAATCCCTCATCCTGCAGGAAGGTCAGTGAATATACTGCCACTGGAGCTCAGTGCCCAAGCTGGAAAAAGGAACCTGTAGGTCCAGGAGAATTTCCTGTACTGTCTCACTCCTGATGGGTGGTGCTTCCACAAAGCCGGCAACCTGGTACACGACTTCACAGATGACATCGTCCAGGAGTGGCACCGTACTCTCCCCACTCAGGGTATTGTTGACGTCTTCAAGACCAAGACCAAGTCGAAGACTTTGGACTTCACTGATGTGCTCCTGTTAAGGCTTCTCTGGGTTCTGGATTCAAAAGGTAGAACGGAGCTTGATTTTAAATATCATATCAAAGAACTTGGACTTGATCCAGAGGGCACTGGAGATTCACAGAAGATGCTTGAGAAAGGGAGGGATACAGCCAGCAGGGGATGGCTAAGTTTGAAACAGTGAAGAACCCCAGGTAGATTTTACTCTTATCTAGTTACAAGTTTGTAAGTTATTCTGTCCCATATATATACATAAAGATAAATATATATGTCTTTGCCTAAGTCTATGTATTTCTTTGTCTATGCGCGTGGATGCACCAAACCCTTGAATCAGAACACCCCATTTATTATTCACAGCAACAACAGCAGCCAGAGTAAGATTGCAGTGCTAGACCCTACTCCCATATTCCTCCTAGGGCAATGCAATGCTTTTACCTGTAAGTGTACCAGAAGTGGCACCACAGGGGAGGAGCCCCCCCATTATGAGTCTTGGGGCTTATATAGAACAGCTAGAACACTTCCCCTTCTTCTTTCATTGGCAGGGGTGGGGTGGAAGAGAAAGAGACAGAGAGAGCACATGTTTCATTCTGGAGTATAAACTACTCCTCTCCAGTGAGATGGCAACCTCTGTTGGTTCACAACTCAAATGCCTTCGGGGCGACAGATAAGCTTCTCTGTATTTACTATCCTGGAATGTGAGCAGATATCTTTGGATCAATGCTTAACTTCTCACCTCCAAGGCAAACTGGCATTCGAACATCCTGTATCCCAGGTTGCCAGTTACTTTTTTCTGACAGTCCTCATGATGTGGAAACATGAACATATTCAAGGATCGAGGATTCCTCCCACCAGAGACAACATAAGAGGCAAGAAATTCAGGGAGAAAGCCTGAGGGTTAAGTCCATAGCAAAGGTGACCCCGAGAGATCTAGGAGGGCAGGGTGGGTTTGGGTTTCTGGAGAGGCCACAGGTCATCAGAGACTATCTCAGGTTAGACTCGGGAGCCTGAGATCTCGTGTGATCTGAGGGGTCATGCCTTCTCTCCAGGATGAAAATGGGGAAGAGTTGTCAGATGAGGACATAAGAGCGTAAGCTGACACCTTCATGTTTGAGGGTAAGGATCCCCGGGGTAAACTCCAGTGTGGGCAGGGGTCTTTCCATCCCAAGGATGTGGTGGGTGAATCCTAGGCTGCTCCATTCTGTTCATCTTTTTCCTCCCCGTCCTCCATGGGAGCTTCAATATTTGGGTCCTGTCCACCCTCTGGTGTGATGTAGCCCTGACACTCAGACCTGCCTGCTGCTCCTCAGGCCATGACACCACAGCCAGTGGCCTCTCCTGGGTCCTGTACCACCTTGCAAGGCACCCAGAACACCAGGAGTGCTGTTGGCAAGAGGTGCTGAAGCTTGTGAGAGACCAGGAGACTATGGAGATTGAATGGTGAGTGCAGGGCCTCAAGGTCTCCTCCTGCACCCTCTCATGTGCTCTGCTCCCTAGGTTGTCAGTTCTGCCCATTATCACTTGGTGGAAATAGGAACTTAGACCAGAGGCAGGGCCTGGTACTCAGCCTGACTAACAGGGGAAAGGTTGCAGGCTTTTAGGATAGAAAGATCAGGGCTGCTAATTGGTGACAAGATTTGATGCCACTTAGCATGTGTTCAGTAAGTAAACTTTCCCTCCCCTCCCTTGTTTTATCACTGCAATATAATTTTTTGAACATCTTCACTCCCTGGATGTTTGCTCTTCTGCACCCTAAAATTCCTTTCCTACTCTCCAGTTCAGGACTCATTAAGGACACCAAGGGGTAAGAGTCATCCATCTCTTGTCTAGAACACCTACTTCATCCATCCAGGCTTCATTCCCACACTGCCTTTTATACAAATCTGTTGTTTTTTTTTGCAGTTGGCTTTTAGATGTTGAGCTTTTCTTAGACAAGCTTTTTTAAATACTTGTCTTAATTTTGTCTGGTACTTTTCTAATCCTCTACTTTTCTGCTTTTCTACTTCTCAAATATTTGACCCATCTGGACATCATTTTGTTATAGGGAGAAAGGATCTCACGAGGCACAGAGAGGCTTGTGGATTCTTTTTTTTCTCCTGGGTAACGATCAGGGTCCCCTAGGGAGGACCTGGCCCAGCTGCCCCTCCTGAACCACGTGCATCAAGGAGAGTCTGAGGTTGCATCCCCCAGGCCTAGTCATCTCCTGCTGCTGCATCCAGGACATTGTGCTTCCCGATGACCGCGTCATCCCCAAAGGTACCCACCCTGTCAAGGGGAGGAGGCTTCTGGGCTGGAAGAGTGGCCCTTCGGGTAGTGGGACTTGCCCTGTGCCCCTTCTCTCGCACAGGCATTATCTGCCTCATCTCCATTTTGGGGATCCATCACAACCCAGCAATGTGGCTGGACCCTGAGGTGCTGTCCACATCCCAAACTTGTTCATTCCAGGGGTCCTAGAAGAGGGTGCAGGGTTTTGGCTGGGGAGGTCTGATCACCTTCCCCTGCCACACACACAGCTGTCTCTCCAAGGCTGACGGGCCCGGGAGACCCCCCCAGCAAGCCTGTCTCTGTCTCTCTTCCAGGTCTATAATCTCCTCTGCCTTGACCCAGATGTTGCCTCTGGCTTTTATTCCCCTCTCAGCAGGGCCCAGGTGAGGGCGGCATGTGTCTGAAGGGGTGATGAGTGTGGGGAGTGTGGGGTGTCTGGTCACAAGAGTGGGGAAAGGCAAGAGAAGAGGATTTGCAGGTGGTCAGAGTTACAGCCAACCTCATCGCAAGAGGCAATGGGCAAAGGACCATTGAGCAGGGATGGGGGGGAACAACGGGGTCCACAGTGTGCTCAGAGGCCCCCCCCTAGTTTTCTCTTGTGAGTTGGGGGTAAAACTTACTCTAGGCTCCTGGGATATGCAAGCCCCCTTGGGGGTCCCAGGGCCCCCCCACCATCCCACCCTGAAGCTCATCTGGGTGGGCTCAGCAGATCCCGAGCCAGGTTCCAGGCACGATGGGGCCAGCAAGTGTGTCCTGAGTGCAGTCAGAGTCCCCGTGTCCATCCCCAGGAACTGCATCAGGCAGATGTTCGCCATGACTGAGGTGAAGGTGGTCCTGGCACTCATGCTGCTGTGCTTCCACATCCTGCCTGATGCCACGGAGCCCCCCAGGAAGCCAGAGCTGATTCTGTGTGCAGAGGGCGGGCTTTGCTGCAGCTGGAGCTGCTAAGCTCAGGCCCTCGGTGACTCTTTGACCCCTCCACCTATCTTTGCATATCTTCAGGATTAAAGTTGTGCTGTCGTGTCTGCCTGGACCTCACCAAGAGCCAGAAGGGGGCGGTTGGGACTGTGAGGATTCAGAGAGTAGGCATGGGTGGTTGGAAGTGGGGTGGTGTCTCTGAGTCCCAGACCTTGACTGCCTCTCTGGCTGATCGCCAGGCATCTAGGACAAGCACAAGTTCTCTCAGGGTCCAAGTTTGGGCTTTACCCTCTGGGCAGTAAGGTCCCATGGGACGTGTTTGAGCAGAGGAGGGACCAGGGCTGTTAACTTGTGATCTTTCCATTTTCTTGAGGTGTGTTTGTAGAGATACAAAGTTTCCTCTTAGTACTGTTTTCATGGTATTTCAGAGGTTTTAGTAAGATGTTTCTTCATTTTTGTTTGTTTCCAGTAATCTTGTAATTTCTGTTTTGATTAGTGTTGAGACAGGAGTCATTCAGCATTATGCTGTTCAGTGTCCATGTCTATGTGGGGTTTGGGGGAATTTTGTTGGTGTTGATATTTATTTTAATTCCACTGTGATCTAAGGAGGTGCATGGCATTATTTCAATCTTAAGAAATTTGTTTATGTTTGATTTATGGCTTGATTTTGGGAGTATGTTCCATGTGGTGATGAGTAGAATGTATATTTTGTGGTTTGTTGGTTGGAGTATTCCGTAAGTATCTATTAAGTCCATTTGGTCAAGCTTCAAGTTGAGGTCCTGGATCTCTTTGTTGATTTAATTTTTTTCCCCAATGATCTATCCTAGGGTTGTTAGCTGGGAATTTAATCCCCAGCTATAAAAGAGTGAGAGTCGATATATTTCTTAGTTTACTTAGTACTTGCTTTATAAATGCTGGTGCTCCTGTGTTGGGTGAATATATGTTTAGGATGTATCATTCTTGTTAATAGATGGAACATTTTATCATTATATAGTGTCCTGTATCTTTTTAAATTTTTGATAGCATAAAGGTTTTGCCTGATATTAAGATCATGACTCCTGCTCTCTTTTTGTGATCCATTCACCTGAAAATTCATTTTCCATTCTCTAACTTTGAGTTTGTGTGCACCCCCTTTCAGTCAGATGAGTTTCCTGGATGCAGCAAATTATTGTCCTAAGTGGGCATCTCAGGGAAGGAAGTGGTTGGTGGAGCTTACAGGTGAAGGAGACCAAAACCTGGGTCAGCTGCTCAGAGGGGACGTGAGACCTTGTGGCAGGGACCAACCTGCAGTCTATTCCTACATGGGTCACATATGGAGAGGGATAGCAGCCTGGGGGAGGTGAGGTGGGAGGATCACATGGGATGGACGACTCTGGGAAACACCCAAAAGGTGCTGGCCTCAGGTTGTTCAACAGTCTGGAGAGGACTGTATATGGGCAGGGGTCGGGGCAGGCACTCTTCTGGGAACCTCCACATAAGGGCTTCAACCCATCCCCTGACTCTACAGCGCCCTCGGAGACTCTGCTCCCAGCAAGCTCTGTCAGTCCCAGGTGTGCGGGCATATAGGGAGGTAGTGTTAGGGTCTGGATGGTGGGAGGAGATGACCTTAGCTGCCCCATGTCACAGCTCCCGCAGAGGCTGGAAGGAGGATGTCACTGGAGATGGGGCTTGAGTCCAGGCTGGTTTCTGAAGACCCTCAGTCACCTTTCCTGCCCCTGGTATATCCCCTGCTGGGCTCAGCAACCCAGGTAGAAAGTGGACGAGGCAGTAGTGTTGACAGATGCAAAGGTCTTGCTCAGAGGTTCTGATGGGGCAAGGGTCAAATAAGGGTCAGAAAGATGGTCACGTCTTCTGGGCCGGACAGAATGGGGGAGGTGGGACAGGGAACAGGCAGAATCCACTGCAGGTGCAGAGAGAGGCAGGATCCCATCCCAAATGAGGGCCATGGGCATGGGGAGCCAGGCTCCCATGCACTGCTCAGTGCTCTGAACCGTGCTCAGGCCATTATCCAGGTCAGGCTTCTGGGTCTTGCCTAAGGACACAGTCACTTTCTGGCAACCACTGTTGGGGCCAGCTCGCACCCTGTCCCATCTCAGGACTTGATGGTCTCAGCTTCTGCAAAAGATGCTCCCTCCAGGAAGGAGGGTAGCCCCTAGGACAGCTTCTACCCCCATGGGTCTGAAAGGCCTCTGCCCGCCCTGAGATCCTTCTGCTTTGTGTCCTGGCCACTCCTGGGTGTCAGCTGCAGGGAGGCCCCATCCACCCTCCATGTTCTGTCTCTTGGGCTAAGACCTGGAGGGGCTGGAGATGGGGATGGCACCCCAAAAGCAGGGGACCGCTCCTGACCTGGATCCTCAGCTCTGCCTTGGTTGCCTTACAGGGAGTCATGACTGCCCCTGTCAGAGCCCTGAAGGTGAAGGTAAGGTTCCAGCATGCCTTCAAGTGATGCTGACCCACTAATGGGCAGCTGGGGGGAATGTCTGTGAGGCCGGGTTAGCCTGTGGGCACGAGATGTGGTAAGAAGCCATGACATACCATGTATGGAGAAGCCACACTTCCTGCTATACCTGACCCCTACAGTCTCTCCTTCCTATTTTTTTCCTCTCTAACCCGCCACCGGGTACCACAGTTTTGTTTCAAAGGACACTGCACACTGATGCTAGTGTTATGACTAGAGTGTGAGAAATAAAATGCCAACATGCAGAGAATCAGATTTGGAGTCCTTTTAATTAGCTGGTGACCTAAAGAGGGCTAAAGCCATTAAAAATCTCTTGGCCCTGAGAAGAGCAAGCAGGGGGTTTTTATAGGCAAAAACCCATAGCTTTTGCAATTACAGTGTACATTTCAGGGAGGGGTCAGAGTCAGGGATGGAACAATTTGCAGCTATCTGCTTGTTTAGTTTGGCCATCGGCCAGCTGCTGTTTGCTTAACAGGATGTAGGGGGTAGGGAATTTCAAAGAAGTTATCAGATACAGTTCAGGGGCCAAGAACAGTTGTGGTTACACGGGAGGGGGAGGAGTTCTTTCAAGCAGGCAACTGCAAGCAACTTAAAATGGCTAGCAAGCTTATATCAGTTTCTGTGGGTTATATAGACAAGCGGATTTTTCAGACATTTCACAAGGATCTCATCTGGAGGCTGGGAGCTTGCCAAAGTTCAGGGTGTCTGTGTTCTCCAGTCACCAGGCCAGGCCACTGGGGCCCTCCTGGTCAGAACCCAGGGTCTGCCCTTCCCTGGCTCCTTCCAGTTCAGTCCCATTAGGGCCTTGAGAGCACAAGCTTGCACCTAAGGGTGGCTCCCAGAAGCCTGAGGCTCCGCTAATTCCATCGTCTTTTCGATGGCAGCAAAAATGCCAGGGGATATGATGAACTAAAAAATGGTTGAAAATGATGAACTTGGAGAAATATAAAACAAGTAAGAAGGTAGGTGTACATGGAGAGTGGGCCACATACGGTCCTCACACACAGGAGAGGAGGCCTGGTTCCCAGCTGTTCTGTGCAGCCAGCAAGGGTCCACTTTCTGGGAATCTGACACCAGGGTCTGGACCATTGTGGGTCAGTAGCCGGGATGTCGTCTGGTGACCAGAAGGAAGGAACAGGTCCAGATCAGAGTTCATAACCCTGAGTCCTCGTCCCTTCTTTCATGGTGTGTAGGGAGGCTCGGTCCTAGGGAGAGGACCAGTGTCTTCCGAAGAATCACAAAGACACAGCCTGGAAGCTTCCAGAATCCTCAGTCTGCAACCCACCCTGCATTACCTTGTGCCCTTTGTCACCAGAATGTTCTCTCTACAGATGTCACACCAGGTGGACGAAGGCATCCCCTATACACTGTGAGCCCGTGCGTGGTCTCTCCTTCTGGGTGTGGACAAGGCGAAGATACCAAACCCAGGGATCTATGAGGTATGGCCCACCCTCTCTTGGGCATAACGGGACACACAGGCCAGAACATGTGGGGGTCTCAAGTGTCCAGCTGGAAGGATCCTCATCCAGGGAGGTGGTCCACCCTACATCCTGTGCAGATGGTGATGTGAGCCTCCCAGAAGAGCTGAGTTTAGGTGACCCTCCTGGTTGGAACAAATCAGAGTTTTGCAGAAGAAACCCTTTCCCCTTTAAAAAGTCATATGTGTTTAACGGGGGG
>JAPVLO010004604.1:0-14390 GCA_027257055.1 Cephalopachus bancanus | reverse complement strand
AGGGAGACAAGAACCTATTCAGAAATTGATGCTGGAAAAATGGCTGACCACATGCAGAAGAAACAGGACCCCAACCTATCCCCATACACAAAAATTAACTCTAAACAAATCAGAGACCTAAATGTAAAATCTCAAACTATAAGCACATTAGAAAATGCAGAAGATACTCTTATGGAAGTTGGAACTGGCATCCAATTCCTGATCAAAACTGAGGTGCCCAACCCATAAGAGATAAGACAGACAGGTGGAACCGCATCAAACTGACAAGCTTCTGGAAAGCCAAAGAAACCGGGAGGCAGTCCACAAGCTGGGAAAAAATATTTGCCAACTATATGTCTGACAAAGGCCTAACATCAAGGGTTACAAGGAAGTCAAACATGCTGAAAAGAAAAAAAACAAACAGCCCCATGACAAAGTGGGCAAAAGCTATGAATAGACAGTTCTCAAAAGAAGACATACGAGTAGCCAATAGATACATGAAAAAATGTTCAGCTTCACTAATCATCAAGGAGATGCAATTAAAACTACACTGAGATACCACTTAACTCCAGTCAGAATGGGCATCATCAATAACAAAAAATAACAGATGCTGGAGAGGGTGTGGTAGAAAGGGAACACTTCCACACTGTTGGTGGGAGTGTAAACTAGTACAGCTTTTGTGGGAAACAGTGTGGCAATTCCTAAAAGTTCTAATAATCATCCTTCCACATGATCCTGCTTCCGCCTACTGGGAATATACCTAAAACTCAAATCACTCTACCAAAAAGATACCTGTGCACGTTTGTTTATCGCAGCATTGTTCATAATAGCAAGAACATGCGGCTACTCAGAAGGCTGGGGCGGAAGGATCGCCAGAGCCCAGCAGGCGAGGCTGCGGTGGCCGGGAGCGGCCACTGCACTCCAGTCTGGGCGACCGAGTGAGATTCCAACTCAAAAAAAAAAAAAAAAAAAAAAGCCAGGCTCGGTGGCTCAGCCTGTAATCCCGCGCCTTTGGGAGGCTGAGGTGAGCAGATTGCCTGAGTCCGCGGGTTTGAAACTCGCCTGGGCAGCGAGACCTCATCTCTACGATAAATCAAAAAATCAGCCGGGCGTGGCAGCGCGTGCCTGTAATTCCGGCTACTCGGAAGGCTGAGGCGGAAGGATCGCCGGAGCCCAGCGGGTCGAGGCTGCGGTGGCCGGGAGCGGCCACTGCACTCCAGTCTGGGCGACAGAGTGAGACTCCAACTCAAAAAAAAAAAATAGCAAGAACATGGAACCAACCGTGCTGCCCGTCAAAAGAGGACTGGATTTAAAAAAAAATGTGGTGCATATACACAATGAATTATTACTTAGCCGTAAAGAAGAACAAAATCATGAATCTTGCAGCAACCTGGATGTAATTAGAGTCTATAATATTGTGTGATCTTTCACAGAAACAAAGAACTGAGTATCACTTGTTCTCACTCATAAGTGGACATTGAACAACCACTGTAATACTATAGGAAAAGGATTGACAGTAGCAGGAACCTTTGGTGGGGGGGGGCAGGGAGGTGGGATTGACAGTAGTTGAAATCTGCCTGGGGAAGGGGAGCACACCTCTTCACCAAGGGTACCTGCACAATGGATATTTGTATACCTAACCCTGAATTGTAACCCACAATTTAAAGAGAATATCCAGTAGTGGGATTACTTGATTATATGGTACATCTATTTTTGTTTTTCAAAAAATATCCACAGTGTTTTTCACAATGGTTGTGCTAATTTACATTCTCATCAACAGAATAAGTCCCCTTTCTCACTGCATCTTTTCCAGCATTTTTTTTTTTTTTTTTTTTTTTTTTCTTCTCTTTTTGATAATAGCCATTCTAACTGGGTGACATGATATCTCATTATGGTGCTTTTTTTGTTGTTGTTGTTGTTGTTTTGCATTGAGCTGATGATTAGTGGTGCTGAGCATTTTTTCCCCCATGTTCCTGTTGGTCATTTATATGTCTCCTCTGGAAATGTATCTATTTAGTTGTTTGGACTTATATATTCTGATTATTAATCTTTTGTCAGATGGATCATTTGCAAATATTTTTCCCGTTTTGTAAGTTTTCTCTTGTTGATTTTTCTTCTGTGTAGAAGCTTTGTAGCTTGATACAATCCCATTTGTCTATTTTTGTTTCTGTTGTCTGTCCTTTTGAAGTTGTACTCCTTTTTTTCTTATTTGGGTGCTTTTTATTTCCATCTTGCCTTATTTTTCTGATTAAGATTTCCACTCTTGTGTAGAATCAAAGTGGTGTGAGTGCATGTCCTTAACTTTTTCTGATCTTAGATGCAAAGCTTTCTGTCTTTCAGAACTTAACATAATCTTCACTGTAGGCTCTCTTCATGTAGTTTTTATCATGTTGAGGTGATTTCTTTCTATTTTTAATATGTTGAGTGTTTTTATTAGGAAAGTGTACCGAATCTTGTCAAATACTTTATCAACTGAGATATCATTTGGTTTTTGCCTTTTATTCTGTCAATGTGAGGTAACACATTGATTAATTTTAATATTTTGAAACATGCTTGCATTCCAAAAATAAACACCACTTGGTCATGATACATACATTTTTTAATGTGCTTTGAATTAATTTTGCTTGTATTTTTGTATTACTTTGCATTAATATTTGTTAGGAATAATGGCATTTAGTTTTCTTGTAGTATCTTTGTCTGATTTGGGTATTGGGGTAATGCTGGTCTCAAATAATGTGTTTAGAAGAGTTCTCATTCTTCAATTTTTGAAAGAGTTTGGGAAGTATTGGTATTAGTTCTTCTTTACATGTTTGTTTAAATTCTTCAGTGAAATCTTCTGACCCTATGTGGTTTTTGGTTATTAGTTTAATCTCTATACTCGTAATATATTTGTTCAGTTTCTTATTTCTTTATGTTGCAGTTGTGATAGACTGTATATTTCTAGAACTTCTTTCATTTCTTATAGGCCATCGAATTTTTGCCATACTTTTTCTTAGTAGTTTTTTATGATCCTTTTATATTTCTGTGGCATCAGTTGTAATGTCTACTTTTTAATTTGTTTTTGTTAATTGATTTTTGTTATTTTGTTCCTTTTTCGGTCTAGCTAAGTCATATTCCTCATGAAAATGTCCCATTGTGTCATTAAAACTCAAAGGCTCAAACCCTATCTTCAAATACCACAAGAAGCTTTATAAAATTACCACTATGAAATCATTTTCAGTGTACCAATATGGCAATCTCATTTAGTTAAATCTAATGATTACATCAAAGTTAAATTATCAAGTTATCAATTCCATTAATATAATCTTTCTGAAGTTATTTTATCTGCATTTACATATACTTACTTAAATTATTTTAAGATAAGACATGTATGATTTGGAACCTATAACCTATAAAACAGAGTTATGGTCTTTGATACCCTTTATTTTTCACTGCCTTTTATTCCAAATGCCTGTGAGATACATTTTATATGTTTAATTGCTTCCTGTGAACTAAAGTGGTCCATTAAGCCCTGCTTTTCACTCTTCCTCCACAAAACTAAAAAACGCTAATCAAGAGTTTCCTGTAGACCATTGTCAATTAAATTGATCAACTCAATAATTGTTTTCATGTCGCAATAGACATAATATAATATCCATTGGTGTTTAATTCCAAGCAATAGAGACCATTTGCTAATATTTTCACTGCTTTTTAAGAATTTAAGTTATTTTTGCAAATGAAGCATATACCCTGTCTCACCATTGTCAGTTGTATGTTGGCTAATCTGATTTTGCATCATCAAGCCAGCTACAATTTATTTCAATGAGCATCGATTTGCTATAAAATTTTCTTAATTCCTGACTTACACAAGATATAATTATATTGCATAAAATGTACTCAAGCCCAGTGGCTGGCACATGCTTGTAGTCTCAGCTACTTGGGAGGCTGAGGCAAAAGGATCACACAAGCCCAGAGGTTTGAGGCTGTCATGCATTATGATCATGCCTGTGAATAGTCACTGCACCTTAGTTGAGCAACATAATGAGACATCATCTCTAAAACAAGAAAAGGTATGCAAATGACCATAAGCATTTATTCATTCATTACAACCTTATGCCAAAACAATTTATCACGATATATAGCTAGTATAAGCTGGTCAAGGGATCTTTATCACTGAGTGGCTGGTAAGAGTTTTGTCATAATTTGAAAATCACCAAAGAACTTTTCAAAGGATAAAACCTCAGAACAATTTTACGTTAAAGTGAGACTCCAATGTGGCTATTTTTAAATAGCTTTATTGAGATAGAATTGACACACAGAGAAACACATATATTTAAAGTGTATAATTTGATGTTTTCATACATTTATAAACATATGAAACAATAACCACCAAGGTAGTGAACACACACCTATTTATTCACCTTCGAAGAAATCCATAGCTTTGTTTGCAAAAAATGCAATTTTTTTCTTAAACTTGCAACTTTTACTGTTCCATTTAGCCTGAAATTAGGTCATTTTTCAAAAATAATAGTGTGTACATATTTATTATAGTAACTACTATCACCACCACAGCAGCCAAAACAACAAAAAAGCCCCTGCAGATTGTTTTTGATATATGCTTTTCTCTCTGAAACAAAACATGAGTATCCTTATATTTTTTACCACAAGATGGTCCTTTACAGTTACTATAATCGTATTACTATAATGACCTCAACTGATGGTTCTAAAAGCAGAGATCTTTTGGTTTTCAGAATTTTTTCCTACTTTATTCTACTCCCCAAGGTTCTGCATCTTATGTTTGCTCATTTATACTTATTTATACTTAGGGGGTAATCTTGATATAACAATATGCCCAAAGTGTTACATTAGAAATTAAATGTCAATGTAGTTCAGTAAATAGAAATCTGAAAAAAAAATACAATTTCTAATAAGCTTAGAGATTACTGGAATAATTCTCCTTATAATAAAATACTAATTTATTGAGTGCTTAAAATAAATTTTTCATGTTAAGAAAATAAAAGAGGCCGGGCTCGGCGACTCAGCCTGTAATCCCGCGCCTTGGGAGGCCGAGGTGAGTGAATTGCCTGAGCCCGCGGGTTCGAGACCCACCTGGGCAACCTGGCAAGACCTCATCTCTACAAAAAAAAAAAAAAAAAAAATTAGCGGGGCTTGGTAGCGCACGCCTGTAATTTCGGCTACATGGAAGGCTGAGGTGGAAGGATCGCCGAAGCCCAGCAGGTCCAGGCTGCGGTGGCCAGGAGCGGCCACTGCACTCCAGTCTGGCTGACTGAGTGAGACTCCAGCTGAAAAAAAAAACAAAAAACAGAAAGAAAATAAAAGAATTAGAAAAATTAAAATACAGACCACACAAATGCATATTGTTAGTTTGAAATAAAAAATGAAATCAATTAAAATGACTTAGGGACCAGTAATTTCTGTGTAGGGCAAGATTAGTTAGTATGGATACATTTTTTTAAAAAATTCTCTCTATATATACATATAAAATATACTTTTATTTTAATATTAGGAAAGCCATAGGAGAAAATATGACTGAGTGCCTAGTCTATGACTTTGAAATATATTTATATGATTATGTAACATAAAACTGTAAAATTTTTCTTGATTTAAAAAATATGTTTATGTTTAGGCTAATAGATATTCATTGCAAAGTGTGCTTTACAATTGTTCAAAAATGCTAAGATATTAGTAGAGGACAATAGAAGCCACCTTAAATTGTTCTCTTCTGACCCTTTCTTTATCCTGGCTGCACTGCATTGCCTGGCAGTTTTCACAGAGGTTACTGTCTGTCACTTAGTTTCCAAAGACAGGTACAAAAGTCGTGGATCAAAACTACTCTGGAAGTGGAATTGGGAAAGAAAGTTGGGAATTAATTCAAGAATTCTTTATCTATATAAATTACAGAAGGTAAACAGCTTGGTGAAAAATGAAAAATGTTATCCATGACAAACTGTGGAAAGGATATTTATTGAGACCTATTTGGTGGGCATTTAGTCTTTTATAAATTTGTTGCTATTTTATTCAATTCTTATATCTATATCAAAAATTCAGACTAATATGCAATATTCAATGCTGCACACAATTAATAAATGATACAAAGCAAACTCCAGAATCTTATTATTAAAGATTTTGCTTTTTAAAGAGCATTATATAATTTTTTAAAAATTATAATTATTGAATTGCTTTCATAGGCATTTATTATATTTAATTTACTTTTAGATTATTAGAATCTTCTAAACATGTACAGAGTGAGACTGTCCTCAATTAAAAGCTAACTTTGTAAATTGCTGGATTTTTCTGAAATTTGGAATTTTTTACAAAACCTAATAAAAGATATCTTCTTAAAAATACTAGTGGATAATTTCTAATGCTAGAATTGAAAGCGTATTTAGTAATCAGGTAGATTACCATTCAATACAGTGGTTAGAAATCTGGAACTTTGGCATCACACAAACATTAATTTAAAAATTGTTTTTCCACTATGTTATTATAGTCAATACACTTATTTACCACATGCTTCAGTTTATTACTCTGTAAAAAGGGGATATATGAGTAATTACCTCATGATAGCATAAAACATTACTAGATATACAAAATCATTCATATATAACCATTTTGATGAGAAAAGGAAATTAATAGGGGTCAATCCCCCGATGATCCAGCTGTTGGAATTAACAGTTGATAGAGTGAAAATGACTATTATTACTACCTTTTATGACATGAAGGAAAATATGCACTCAGTGAAGATCACAGAAAATCTCAGCAGATAAATAAAAAAATTAAAAATAATCATGTGAAAATTCTAGGAAGAAAAAATGAGATTTTGAAATTAAATATTCAATGGATGAAGTTATAAGACCTGAAGAAAAGCAAAATTTGAAAAAGAATTGAGTAGAGACTCAGAAACCTATGAGACAATATCAAAAGTTCCAACATATGCATAATTGAATTCCCAAGTGCAGGGAGAATGAAAGAGAATAAGACAGACAAAACATGCAAAAATATAATGGCCAAATATTCCCCCAATTGGTTTTTTTTTAATTTTTAATTTTTAATGTAAAGATATGGGATACCATTCAGGTTAGGTATACAATCATTGGTCATGCAGTTACCCTTGTTAATGAGGTATGCCCTCCCTGCCCTAGCAGTTTGCCTCAACTGCCGATCCCAACCCCTCACCAGCAGTTTCCCGTTACTGCCAATCAATTTCTTATATCATTATAATTGGTCAAGGTCCTCTTATGAGTGAGAACATATGGAATGCTGTTCTTTGTTTCTGTGATAAATCACTGAGTATGATCTACTCCAAATCCATCCAATTTGCTGCAAAATCCATATATTTGTTGTTTTTTTATAGCTGCATAATATTCCATTGTGTATATGTACCACATTTTTTTTAATCCAGTACAGCTTCGATGTGCAACATGGTTGGTTCCATGTTTTTGCTATTGTGAATAGAGCTGCAATAAACATTCATGTGCAGGTATCTTCTTTGTAGAAACATGAGTTCCTCGGGTATACGCCCAATAGGGGAATTGCTGGGTCATATGGAAGGTCAATTTCTAGCTCTTTCAGAAATCTCCAGACTGTTTTCCAGAGAGGTTGTACAAGTTAGCATTCCCATCAGCAGTGTAGAAGAGTTCATTTTTTTCCACATCCTCACCAGCATCTGTTGTTTGTTTTATTAATGATGGCCATTCTTACAGGGGTTAGGCGGCATCTCAACGTGGTTTTGATTTGTATTTGTCTGATGATGAGTGAGGCTGAGCACTTTTTCATGTGTCTGTTGGTTGCCCATGTATCTTCTTTTGAGAAGTGTCTATTCATGTCTTTTGCCCACTTTTTAAAGGGGCTGTTTGTTTTTTTTCCCTTTGGTGCATTTGAGTTCTTTGTAGATTCTAGGTGTTAGACCTTCGTCAGATATACAGTTGACAAATATTTTTTTCCCGTTTTGTGGTCTGTTCCCTGCTCTCTTGATGGTTTTATTGCTTTGCAGAAGCTCATTTGTTTGATGAGGTCCCACTTATCTATCTTATTTCTTAAGGTATTGGCCTTTAGGGTTTTGAATAGGAATTGGCTGCCAGTTCCAACTTCCATGAGGGGTCTCTCCTGCATTTTCTAAGATTCTTATACTTTGAGGTTTTACGTTTAGGTCTTTGATCCATTTAGAGTTAATTGTTGTGTATGGTTATAGATAGGGGTCCTGTTTCAATCTTTTGCATGTGATCAGACGGTTTTCCCAGCACCATTTACTGAATAGGTTCTCCTCTCTGCAGTGGTGGTTGTTGGAGGCTTTGTCAAAGATGAGTTGGTTGAGGAATTGAGGCTTATGCTTCAGGAATCTCTATCCTGTTCCATTGGTCTATGTGCCTGTTTTTATACCAATACCAGGCTGTTTTGATTACTGTGGCTTTATAGTAGAGTTTGAAGTCTGAAAGTGTGATACCTCCTGCTTTGTTTCTCTTGCTAACAATTGTTTTGGCTATTCGTGGTCATTTATCTTTCCATATGAATGTCTGTATTGTCATTCCCAGGTCTGAGAAGAATGATGTAGGTAACTTAATGGGTATTTCATTGAATCTGTAGATTGCCTTTGGTAGGATGGACATCTTAACAATGTTGATTCTTCCTATCCATGAGCATGGTATATTTTCCCATTTGTTTGTGTCTTCTTGAATTTCTTTGAGCAGTGTTTTGTAATTTTCATTGTAAAGGTCTTTCACTTCTCTGGTTAGGAAGATGCCGAGGAATTTCATTTTTTTGGTGGCTATTGTGAATGGGATTGTGCTTTTTATTTGGGTCTCTGCCTGCTTGCTGTTGTTATATAGGAATGCAACAGATTTTTGAACATTTATTTTGTACCCTGAGACTTTGCCAAATTCCTTTATCAGTGTCAGCAGGTTTTTGACAGATTCTCTTGGATTTTCAAGGTATAGGATCATATCATCAGCAAAGAGGGATAACTTTACTTCATCTTTTCCTATGGATACCCCTGATTTCCTTCTCTTGTCTAACTGCCTGAGCTAGGAGTTCCAACACAATACTGAATAAGAGGGGTGAGAGTGGGCAGTCTTGTGCCAGTTTTCAGGGAAAATGTTTCTACTTTGTCCATTTAGCAATATGTTAGCTGTGGGTTTGTCATAGATGGCACTTACGATTTTGAGGTATGTTTCTTCTATGCCTAGTTGTTTGAGGGTTTGTAACAAGACAGTATGCTGCATTTTATCAAAAGTTTTTTCTACATCTAATGAGATAAATATGTTGTCCTTGTTTTTACAACTGTAAATATAGTTGATGTATTTAATTACATTTATGGTCTTGTGAATGTTGAACCAGCCCTGCATCCTGGGGATGAAGCCTACTTGGTCATGGTGGATGATTTTTTGAGATGTGCCTTTGGATCCGATTTGCTAGAATTTTGTTGAGGATTTTTGCATCTATGTTCATAAGGGATATTGGTCTGTAGTTCTCTTTCTTCGTTGCATCTTAACCCATTTTGGTATCAGTGTAATGTTAGCTGTGTAAAATGATTTGAGGAGAATTCCATGTTTCTCAATTGCCTGGAATACTTTCAATAGGATGGTATCAGCTCTTCCTTGTATGTTTTGTAGAATTCTGCTGGAAAGCCATCTGGTCCAGGGCTTATTTTTTGTAGGAAGTTTTCATATGACAGAGTCAATTTCCTGGGTTGTTGTTAGTCTATTCAGTGTCTCAATGTCTTCTTGTTTCAACTTGGGTAGGTTGTGTGATGTCAGAAAGTCTTCCATTTCATCTAGATTATCAAGTTTACTTCCATATAGGTGTACATAGTAATTCTGATAACCTTTTGTATTTCTTGGGGGTCAGTTGTGATTTGATCTTTTGTATTTGATTATGTTTATTGGGCTTTTTCTCTCTTTTTCTTGGTCAATCTGGCTAGGGGCCCATCAATCTTGTTAATTCTTTCAAAGAACCACTTTTTGTTTTGTTGATATTTTGTATGATATTTTTGTCTTCTATGTCCCGTATTTGGGCACTTATTTTTGTGATTTGGATTCTTCTGCTAAAGTTGGGATTTTGGTGGTCTTCTTTTTCCAGCTCGCTCAGGTGGTTTGCTAGGCTCTCCACTCATGATCTTTACATTTTCTTGATGTGTGCTCATAGATATAAGTTCTCCTCTTAAAATTGATTTCATGGCATCCAGAGGTTTTGGTAAGATAGTTCATCATTTTCATTTGCTTTCAGGAATCTTTCAATTTCTTCTTTGATTTCAGCATTGATCCAATTGTTGTTCAGCATCATGCTGTTTAGTGACCATGTCTTTGTGGGCTTTGGGGAAATTTTGTTGGTGTTGATATTTATTTTATTCCACTGTGGTCTGATAATGTGCATTGCAAGATTTCAATCTTATGAAATTTGTTTATCTTTTATTTATGGCCAATGATGTGGTCAATCTTGGAGTATGTTCCGTGTGGTGGTGAGTAGAATGTATATTCTGTGGTCTTTGGGTGAGTGCTTTGTAAGTATCAATTAAGTTCATTTGTTGAAGATTCTCATTGAGTTTCTGGGTGTCCTTGATGATTTTTTGTCTTGATGATCTGCCCAGGGTTGTGAGAGGGGTATTAAAGTCACCTGCTATGACAGTGTTAGAGTCAATCTCTTTTCTAAGTTTGTCTAGAAGTTGCTTTATGAATATTGGTGCCTATATGTTTAGGATGGATATTTCTTGTTGATGGATTGAAACTTTTATCATTATATAGTGACCTTCTTCATCTTTTTTGATTTTTGATAGCTTAAAGGGTATTTTGTCTAAGATTAAGATTGCAACTCCAGCTTTCTTTTGTTTCATTTGCCTGAAAATTTGTTTCCCATTCTCTAACTTTGGGTCTGTGAGTGTCCTTTCTGGTGAGATGAGTCTTGGAGACAATATATTGCTCTCATGATATTTTATCCATTTTGCCATTCTGTGTCTTTTCAGTGGTGCATTTAGTCCATTCACATTCAGGCTAATTATTGAAATCTGAGGGTTTATTTTTGTCATGATGTTCTTATAGAGTTGTTGTACTTGTTTATTTGTTGTCTTTCTTTTGTTTTTTGGGGGTCAACTCGTGTGTTTTCAATCTTTTTTCTGCACTCTTGTGAAGAACATTGTTCTTTTTCCTTTTTCTTCTGTGTTTAAGACTTTCTTAAGAGTTTCTTGCAGGGTTGGTCTGGAGGCAGCATAGGCTCTTAGGGATTGAATGTCTGGGAAAGATTTTAATTCTCCCTCACTGATGAAGCTTAGCTTGACTGGGTAGGTTATTATTGGTTGACATTATTTATCTTTGATTACTTTGAATATTGGACTCCAAGCTTTCCTAACTTGAAGGGTTTCTGTATATAAATCTGCTGCTATTCTGATTGGTCTTTCCTGGTAGGTAGTCTGACCTTTTTCTCTTGCTGCTTTTAGGATTTTTTCTTTTATAACTACTTTGTTCAGGCAGATTATTAGGGGCCTAGGAGTTGGTCTTCTCTTTTGTTGTCTTGCTGAAGTTCTCTGAATTTCTCGTGTTTGAATGTTTGCATCATTAATGAGGTAAGGGAAGTTTTCTTGAATAATTTCACGGAATGCTTTTCCAGGGTCGTCTCTGTCTCTCTTTCGGCCTCAGGAAGGCCAATTCCTCTTAGGTTTGTTCTCTTGAAGTAATTGCTCACCTCTTGAAGGTTTCATTCTGTCTTGTTAAGTTTCTTTTCTATGTTTTTGACAGTTGGCTTTAGCTCTATATTTCAGTCTTCAAGTTCTGAGAGTCTGTCTTCTGTTGGGTAAGTTGCTTTCCATGCTTACTAGTTTGTTATTTATTTCAATCGCAGGTTTCTTTACTGCTGTTATTTTGGTTATCCACTCCTTCCTATTTTCCTCTTGTCTCTCCTCAATTCTTTGTATTCTCTCTTTTAAATGTCTTGATGTCGGGGTTTGTAGTTTGAGACCAGTCATTTTGGGGGCTCTGCATTGTCTGCGTTCCGAAGTCTGTTCTCTCATATTGATCTCCCGGGGGCCCAGGGGGCTGTGTGAGACCTGTGTTCTTCTTTGATTTTTCCTTCATTTGTGTAGATTTGCCTCCCCACTTTTTCTTTTTTTTTCCTCCGTCTTCTTTAAATCTAATGTCCAGGGGTGGCGGGGTTGCTTTCTGCTTCTGTTTACTCAGTCTCCTATTCTTCCTTATGTGAATCTTCTGGCTTTGTGTGGTTCTGAGGCTGGACTGTAGGTTGAGGGTTATCCCTTTTGCAGCTTTGAGATTTATTTGAGGGAGAGCTGTGATTCAAAATTTATCTGCAGATCCCAGTATCCACTGGCAGGTGTATGGATACCTGGATTCTGCTTCCCACTGCCTAGCAATCTGTTCATGAAGTGGGGGTATTGGTTTGCTCCCTGGAAGTAAAGCGTTGTAAGAAAAGGGAAAGAAATGGAACAGGGAGAGGGGGAAGGGGAAAGGTGGAGACAGGAGAGTAAAAGGGAGAACAGACAGAGGTACCCACTCAAAAATGAAAATAGAACTGAAGACAGATAAGAGTAAGAGAAAAGAAAAACAAAAACAATCAAACAAAAAAAAAAAAACCAGTGACAACAACAAACAAACTAGGACATACAATCATACAGACACAAAAGCTAACCTACCTCCCTTAACAAAGGTCTTAGCTCCCAAGTGGAGGTTAGGGAGATCTGGGTGGGTGAGTCACTGCAGGTCTCTGTTGGGTCACAGGGCTCCAATGATTCCAGGTTCTACTGCCACTGGATCCAGCTGGGGGGTTGGCGGAGTGTGAGACAGGTGGGTGCTATAGGTCAGTGTGTCACGTGTGGCTTGGGCCTCTTTTTCTTTCTTTGTTTTTAGGTGCCAGGCTAGAGGATGCACAGAGTTGGGTGGAGTTCATGGGGCATTGCAGGTCTCTGTCTGGTCTCTAGCTCCGGGTGTTCTCTGGTCCCACTGTGGTCAGGGACGAGTCAGGGGAGGGGGAGTGTGAAATTGCTGGGGATTCTGGTCAGTGTAGTGGTCAGGTTGGCTAGGGGCAGGGTGGTGTAGCCAACAAGGGAGCCCAGAGTTCCATGAGGGAAAGGGCCCTTGAACCTCCCTGGGTGGTGGAGTCTTGTGGCCTGGTGGGGCGCTTCAGTGAGGGGGTCATCTGTAGCTATGAGGGGGGGCACATACGGACTCTGCAGGCAGTGGCAGTTCAAGGTGGGGCTGGGTGCTTCAGCCAGAGCAGGGACCTGGCATTCCGAGGTGCTGGGACAGAGGCCCAGAGCTCTGAGGCACCTGGACACATGCGCCGAGGACCTCCACAGAGGCAGCAGCTCAAGGTGGGGCTGGGTGCTTCAGCCCAGGTAGGGCCTGGGGCTCTGAGGCATGGGCACCCGGGGGCCTCTATAGGCGCAGTGGCTTGTGGCGGGGGTGGGTGCTTCAGCCAGAGCAGGGACCTGGCGTTCCGAGGTGCTGGGACAAGGGCCCAGAGCTCTGAGGGACCTGGACACATGCGCCGAGGACCTCCAAGAGGCGGCAGCTCGAGGTGGGGCTGGGTGCTTCAGCCCAGGTGGGGCCCCGGGGGTCTGAGGCATGGGCACCGGGGACCTCTATGGGGGCAGTGGCTTGAGGCAGGGCTGGGTGCTTCAGCCCAGGGGGGCACAGACCTCTGAGGCAGGGCTCTGGGGGCCTGTGTGGACAGCGGCAGGTTTTGGGGCCCGTGGGGTGCCCCCGGCAGGGATGGATCCTGCAGCTCTGAAGGGTGGGTGCCATGGCCTCCCCCGGGGAATGGCGCCTTGGGGTGAGGTTGGACACCTCAGCTAGAGTGGGGACCCAGAGCTCCAAAGGGTGGGCAGTGCCTGTGGCTTTGGGCTGTGCGCAGGGCATTTCAGCTAGGGATGGGCTGGTATCTCCAAGGGGTGGGTGCCTGAATCTCCCTGGACAGTGGCGGCTTGAGATGAGGCTGGTCGCCTCACCCAGGGTGGGGACCCAGAGCTCCAAGGGCTAGGTGCCCAAGGTATCCCTGGGTGACAGCGGCTTGTGATGGGGTGGGTGCCTCAGCCAGAGTGGAGACCCAGAGCGCCCAAGGGCGAGTGGCAGCTGCAGCATTGGGTGGCAGCCACAGAGTGCTTCAGCCAGGGGTGGAGCTGGTATCTTGAGGGGCAGGCGCCTAGAGCCTCCCTGGGCAATGGCAGCTTGAGCTTCACCAGGGTGGGGACCCGGAACTCCGAGGGGTGAGCACTGGGCCCCGGTTTTGGGGCCCCACTCAGGGTGCTTCAGCCAGTGATGGAGCCTGTAGTTCCAAGGGCGGGCATGGAGGATCTCCATGGGCTGCAGTGGCCTGAGACAGGGCTGGGCACCCAGTCTGGGAGGGAGCTGGCAACAGCGGGTGCTGGGCAGATCAGTGTAGCCAGCAAGGGAACCCAGATCTCCAACAGCCAG
>JAPVLO010004603.1:0-14670 GCA_027257055.1 Cephalopachus bancanus | reverse complement strand
AAAATACTGAAACACACTGAGGAGAATGTATTCCCATTACTGAAACCAGGAGGGTACCCCTGAGTTAAAAGGGAACCTGTCACTGCAATAACCCTGTCAGTGTTGCTAGGCCTAGGCCTTGCCAGGGCAGGGACAGGTATCGCCTCCCTAGCCACTCAATCCCATCATTACAATAGCCTTCGGGCTGCAATAGATTCTGACATAGAAAGAACAGAAACTTCTATTTCACACTTACAGGAATCCCTAACCTCTCTGTCTGAAGTAGTTCTGCAAAACCACAGAGGCTTAGATTTACTGTTCCTCCAACAAGGTGGCCTTTGCACCGCCCTGGGCTAAGAATGTTGTTTTTACACCGACCACTCAGGAATAGTAAAGGAATCTATGGCTAAAGTGCGAAAAGGTTTAACTAAGCATAAATTAGAGCAGGAGCAGAAACAGGGATGGTTTGAAAGTTGGTTTAACTACTCACCTTGGTTAGCCACACTATTGTCTGCTTTAATAGGCCCCGTGATCATACTCTAGCTGTTGTTAACCTTTGGTCCATGTATTATAATCAAGCTAATAACTTTTGTAAAAACTAGAATAAACACTGTGCATGTTATGGTCCTCAAACAACAATATCAACAGGTATCCCTAGACAACTCAGCACGTTAAAGGAATCTAAGATTAGATTCACTCTACCCTCATGAGAAGGGGGAAATGAGAGGACAGTAATAAAGTATACAGTAATAAACTATATCATGGACTTAGGTTAAGAGCATGCTATTGAGAGACCCAAGAAACCAAGAAACTTAAAAAGCCATACTTGCTGTAAAAGTAGTGTTTAGTTCACTATATTTTATATATCCCTATCTCATGTTTACTATATATTTTGTGTATTCCTACCTCATGTTCATTGTACTTTATGAAATCTTAGTACTTTAAATCCTACCTCAGACCCCGTAGAATTAGGCATATGTTGGGTGCCAAGTAGTGACTGATTGTGTAGTTATAATGTCTTAAGTAGTGTTTTTATTTAGAACTCTTGGGTTAAGCATTGTCAGTCCCAATTGCCATGCTGACTTCTGCTTTTACAACGGGATGTAAATGTTAAAGCGATAAGCCCCTTTCAGACATTCCTTTGCAGTAGACTCTGAGGCACTAGCTGCTCTCTAAGTGGGCTCTATGTTGGTTTAAATCCCCACTCCCATGCCAAGTTAATTTACACGCAGTGGCTATGTAAACTTGAGGGAATCAAAAAACTTTTAGAAAAACCGCCTTGCTATAAGACATTTGCGATATTTTATAAATTCCTAGAACTAGTACTATATGAGTTTCTACCCCACATTCACTGTATGTGTTTGCAGCATTCATATTTAAAACTTTGTTAAGTTTGGCTTTTGTTGTCCCATAATGACCATGTTATGTTATGTAAATGCTAAGCAAACAAGCCCTCCTAAGCATTCCTCAGTTTGGATCAGCAGACTTAATGGCGCTAGTGTAACCTCCTGCCTGTTTGCTCAAGTTAATTTATACGCAGTGACTGTATGAACCTAACTTATCTGACATTCCACTCTGCCCATTAAGTGGGTTTCTGTCAATCACGGGCAGTCAGGTTAAAGTCCACGAAAGGCACCTACCAATACCAAATGTTCCCGTACCCATTAGGAGAAATTATCCAATCATGTAAAATCAAGTTAAAAGCTCTTTCACCTCCCTCTGTAATTGTGTATAAAAACTGCTTGCCATACTGGATCAAGGCTCTCATCCCTGAAGCCACTGCCAGCTTCATACGTGAGCCCAGACTCGAGCCTGAATAAAGACCCTCGTGTGTTTGCATCGGAGCTGGTCTTTGTGGTCTCTCTCTCGGATTTGAATTCTGGGTTTAACAGTTAAAAAAGGGGAGGCCAGGCTCGGGCTCAGCCTGTAATCCTGACTTTGGGAGGCCTAGTGATGAATTACTTAAATCCGGGGTTCGGGACTGCTGGCAACTTGGAGATCTCACCTCTAAAAAATTAGACGCATGTAAGCACACCATGCTCTGGATACTTCTAGGATCATGGACCCCAAAATTGAGGCTACAGTGAAGAGCCACTGCACCCCAGTCTGGGGACGTGGCCTCACAAATAAAAGAAAAATTTGAAATTTGGTAATTTCTGTCTATAATAACAGTTATTTGAAAATTTTTAAAAGGCGGTAGAGAAAAAAATAAATGGTACAAAATGGTATGGGGAAATTTGGAAATTAAAACAATCTAGGAAAAGTCTTTTGGATGAAGTCTAACTTCAAAACTCCAATTTATAAAATTTTGAGTGCTAGGAAACCTGTCAGGTATTTAAGTAAATACTTGAAAAACCCCAAAGGGGGCAAAGTAAAAAAGTTATCATTTATGCTAATACTCGCCTGACTTTTGTATGTAATCGGCCACTACCTGTATGTATGCCGTTTTCCATTGAGCCGAACAGTCATCCAAAGCACATGCAAGAAATTGCCTAAAAACCACTGCTGAAACAATTGAGTAAATTTTTAGGCAGACTATCCCATTATAAACTGAAGAATTGAAGATGGCCCTTCATCAGACCCAAATGTTAGGGGATAAAAATCTCTAATGAATAAATCAGACAGGGTAGCTTGCACGGGCTAGACATAAATAAATTTCCTATAGGTAGGTTTTATTTTTCTTTATTTTTTTGAGTTGGAGTTTTACTCTGTCACCCAGCCTGGAGTGCAGTGGCCGCTCCCGGCCACCGCAGCCTCGACCTGATGGGCTCCGGCAATTCTTCCTCCTCAGCCTTCCGAGTAGCTGGAATTACAGGCATGCACTACCACACCCAGTTAATTTTTTAAAATTTTATTGTAGAGATGACATCTCGCCTGTAGAGATGACGTCTCGAACCTGTGGGCTCAGGCAATCCACTCACCTCAGCCCCCCAAAAGGGCATGGATTACAGGCTGAGCCATTGAGCCCAGCTTCTATACGTAGGTATTAGAAGGCGTTCACATGTTCCTACTCCAGGTCCAGTGGCAACCTATCCCACCTCTTGGCAAATCCAGGGAAAACTCCATCAGATGTAGAACTTGGACAGTACAATCTTTCAATTTGTGGTTTAGCATAATAATCACTAGAAATCCTTTGGAGACACGAGTAAACTGAACATAGGTATTTGGTATTGCTTTGCTCAGAATCCAAGTCAGTCCCTGAAATGGAATTTTTAAATCTTTGAAACTGTTTAACGGTAGGCCTTTTTCCTAAACCTCTGAAAGAAAGGGAGCCACAAACAAAAATGCTCATAAGAAAATGTGGCTGGTCTCGGTGGCTCAACCTGTAATCCCGTGCCTTTGGGAGGCTGAGGTGAGTGGATTGCCTGAGCCCGCGGGTTCGAGACCCGCCTGGGCAAATTGGCGAGACCTCATCTCTACAATAAATCAAAAAATTAGCCGGGTGTGGTAGCATGTGCCTGTAGTTCCAGACACTTGGAAGGCTGAGGCGGATGGATCGCCGGAGCCCAACAGGTCGAGGCTGTGGTGGCTGGGAGCGGCCACTGCACTCCAGTCTGGGAAACAGAGTGAGACTCCAAAAAAAAAAAGAAACAAAGAAAATGTGTTGTCCATTTGGGACAAGTTTTTTTTTTTTTGAGTTGGAGTCTCACTCTGTCACCCAGACTGGAGTGCAGTGGCCGCTCCCGGCCACTGCAGCCTCCACCTGCTGGGCTCCAGCGATCCTTCCGCCTCAGCCTTCCAAGTGGCCAGAATTACAGGCAAGCGCTACCATGCCCGGCTGATTTTTTTATTTATTGTAGAGATGAGGCCTTGCTGCCCAGGCGGGTCTCGAACCCGCGGGCTCAGGCAATCCACTCACCTCAGCCTCCCAAAGGCACGGGATTACAGGCTGAGCCACCGAGCCCGGCTGGGACAAGTTTTAATCACAGTTTATAAGCTTACTTCCCGAGAAACTTCCTGCATCATGAAAATCTCAAACATCCCAGGGGAGTAAATGCTGCTAAAAATTGAAAAAAGTAATGGTGTGGGATCCCCAGAGGGATTAGGGGAAAGGCTTTGAATAGGGGCAGGCGAAAGGCGGCCACAGGCAGGTGCTGGTGGGTAACAGCCCCCCAGTGGCCTAATCTGGAATATCCTAGTGGAAATCCCCAGGACAAGTCATCAGGGTCATTGGCAGTTTGTGCCACCAGACCCAAACCCTGTTCTGCTCGGCGGTACAGACAATAAGTGGAGAGATGAAATGGGAACAAGGACTGTGACTTTCTTTAGGGGACATTACAATGAGGGTTCGGCATTCTAAAGATCTCACTTAGGTTGTGTGTGCTGTTTGGAGATTTTATCCTGGCTAGGGGAACAGAAGGGAGTGAGATGAAGACGTGGCTTAGAAGTGTAGACTCCCGGGCATGGGCGCGTCCTGGAAATTCGTCAAGTCTCTTTGTCTTTGGTTCACGGTCTCCTTGTTTTCTCCTTTTATTTTATTTTATTTTTTGTAGGAGTCCCCAGGCTGAAGTGGCACACTTGTGGCCACTGCACACTCGACCTGCTGGGCTCTGGTGATCCTTCAGCCTCAGCCTTCCAAGTAGTTTGAACGATAGACACCCGCCACCATGCCTGGCTAATTTTTTGATTCATCGTAGAGAGGAATTCTAGCCAAGTTGCCCAAGCCGATCTCAAACTCCCAGGGTCAGGCAGTCCTCTCGCCTCCACCTCTCAAGTGCTAGGATGTTGAGTTGAGCCACTGTGCCAGGTTTTGTTTTTTTAAAAACAAAACTCAGTGAATTTACTCCCCCTTTCCCAGAGTTTATCTTTACAGCAGCATGCTTGTTCCTATTTTTCATCATATCAAAATTATTTTAGCTACATGCAAGCACAAAGAGAGGCTAGAGATAACCCTCTATCTAAAATGGAGTTATTAATGGTAGTATTTTATACCTTGTGTACTTTGCCTTAACCTTGAAATAATTTTTATAAAGAAAGAAGAGAAAAGGGCATGCCAAAGTTTCATACAAGAAAGGCCTGGCATGAGCAAATATCTTTCCAAAGAGAAAGACTGGATTTTTTTGTTCTCTCTTAAGAGACTAGTTGTGTTTTCCCAACAACTGATATGCTGAAGAGGGTGGGCTACATCTAACTGCCACTCTAGAAATTGACACCTCTCAAAAAGAAGAGTAGTGATGGTCTCTTCTGGACCACATTGTCCTTTCACCTGCCAGACTTTTCCAATTCACAAGTCTTCAGCCAAAAAGGTAGTCTTATTATCATTTCTATGGATTTGGTTAGTTAAGACATGGTATTCCTCCTTGTCTTTGACAGGGAACTTGAAAAATTCTTAATGATTATTATGTTAAATCTTAAATTGGAAGGTTGGACTGTCTTCTTTTGATGTGCCAGATGGTGGGAAAGGCTGCCAGCTTTGCCTGCAATAAACTGTAATTTAAAGAATGGCTGACTGCTTCCTAAAACCTGCCTATGGGAAGTTTATCTATCAATGTCTTACCTGCATTAGCTACCCTGCCTTATATAGAAATTTTGCTGTTACATTCACTATTGTTTTAGTCCAAGCTTTGTCTTTCTCCAAGATAGTAATTTATAGAAAATATATTTAAGTTGATTAGGTGAGTGGTTTCTGTGCATTTTTGGACACATTGCTGATCTGGAGCGGGAAAAAGGGAAAAATGATTCCTGTCCTCTGTGAAAGGGTAAACTGAGGTGAGTTGGCTCAGTGTTAGTGCCACGAGAATAATGCAAGATTGCAACAAGGAAGAAAGTAGAAAGAAGTAAAGTTTGTTATTCACCTTTGACAAATTGGAATGGAGGCCCAGAGAGACCAGTGTTGGTGGGCCGGCCCAAAGGGGCCCAAAAATGGGGTATATTTAAGAATTTTTTGGGGGAAGGGAGTTTAGACATGGAGGACTGTCCAGGGCTGCTGGTCTTTGATGTTGATTGTAGCCACCAGAGTCTTTGATTTTTAAGGTTGCCAAGACATTAGCATCTCTTGCCCTCAGGTGGTGGGCTAGATGGGAGGAGTCTAGGGGAAGGACTTTTCCTGCAAGAGAGTTGCCAGAGGTTTACAATCCACAATCTCCTTCACCAAAAAGTGGTCGTATAATTTCTATGGCTTCAGCAAGCCTAGGGGGGATCTTTGATCCCCCTTGACAAGTAACCTGAAAGTTTTCTAGAGATTCTTATGCTAAACCATGAATGGAAATATTGGGTTGTTGGGCTCTCCTGTTTTTGTTTCTGATGGAGATTTGCTGGCTAGGCTACCTCTTGGCCTGCAGTGAAATATAATCTTAAAATGTCTGAACACCTCCTAAAACCTGTCTGTTGGAAATTTATCTGTCTAACCCTTTGCTAGATGCAAAGCATGTCAGTCTAATGAAAAATGGTTATGCTGAGGCAAAATGTAAACTAAGTTTATTCTAAGTTTCCTAAGGTCTCTACTTTCATTCTTGATTAAGTTCCATTGTGAAAGAAGGAAAACTATCCCAATGGACAAGGAAAACCCACCCTAGTGAGATGGTGTAAAAACCCACAAGAAACACATTCTTGTTCACCTCCCATTTGTTTTTGTGATAATTCAGTTTTCAAAAATTATAGAGCCTCTTGTTTCATGTCTACTTTAAAGTCTTTAATCACTAATAGTTCAACCCAGAGCAATAATAGAGAATGTTGGTGGATTGAAATGCTGATGCCTGGAGGAGTTGATGCCAGTTTAGCTACAAGAACTTCACCACCATCTAATATACCCATCTGCTCTCCAAATAATACTGAGATGGATTGGATACTCATCCAATGAGACACTGGGTATCCAAAGTGGAGAGAGTGCGTTTATGAATCTAAAGTGGACTATTCCATACCTGGTGAAAAACTATATATTAGTGATTGGAGTCTAAATTTATGACCCTATTCAACTACTTCCACTCAATCCCCCGCTAGGTGGCATATTAATGGATGGGTACCCCCGATATTAACAACTACTATTGGGAATAAACAAATTGTTCAACCTTACTTATGGAGGGCCCTTGCTGCCCTAAAACCCATTGTTTTAGTCCAACCACGTGGGGAATTTATACCTATAAAATAAGAGCTTGCTAACAATCCCCTTATGCTTTTCTTGTATGGAATGAATATCACACTATAAAAATTAATCACCACAATAATGTGTATTCAATATCTTGTCAAAATTGTATTCTCACAAATTGTTTAACTGATGCTTATTATCAAGGTTCTTAAATTCTTAAACAACCCCCATACTTAATGGTTTCAGTACAATTGTCAGCTTGCTGGTTTGATGAATATGGTCTACAAACATTGTATGAGGTTAATTCCCTGCTGAAGAGACAAAAGAGTTTTCTAGCTACTTTCAATTTAGGTATTACAGCTTTAATTGCTATTGCTACTTCAGTTACAATATCAGCAGTGGTTGTAACTAAAGAAGTTCACACAGCCACGTTTGCTGACCAGCTATCTAGAAATGTTTCCATAGCTTCAGCTACTCAGGAAATTATCGATCAGAAGCTAGAAAGCAAGGTTAATGCTTTAGGGGAAGCAGTTTGGGCAGTAGGACAAGAAATTGTGACCTTAAAAATAAAATTGGCTCTCTGTTGTCATTCTGAGTTTAAATGGATTTGCCTCACTCCTTTTGAGGTAAATAAGTCTGTTCATACTTGGGACAAAGTGAAAAATCATATTCTTGGAATTTGGAACCATTCGGACCTGAGCATAGACCTAACTAAATTACATCAAGAAATTCAGGACATGATGGTTGCTGAAAAGCAATTCCTGTCCACTGAATTGACTAGTTCTATAATTAATAATTTTTCATCACTTGTTAACCAAAAATCATTGATGTCTATGCTCATCAATGTGGGCATTTGCGGAGCAGTGATTCTTTTGTTGCTGTGTTTACTCCCAATCATCTTCAGAGTATTAAAGAAGAGTATATCTCAGTTCAATACGGAGTCTCATGGTTTTGTGCTAAAAAATAAAAAAAGGGGGAGATGTTGGGAGCTGGCCATGGAGGTCCGCTGAGCATTAGGGATCAGGGAGGGCCCTTGACCCCATTACCTCTCCCTTTTCTTGGCAATAAAGCCTCATGTTAGCTCAAGCATGAAAACTCCGAGACTGGGACAAACACAAGTTAACATTAGAAACTCATTGTTCCCATTTCCCTTTGACTGCGGTTTAGACTTCCAGACAGGACCTGGTTCAAGCCAGGACCACATCAAAGAGCCCTAGTGCTGAGAGCCCAGCATGATCTTTGGACTGGGCCACGTTATGCAAAACTGGTTTTAGTCATTTTGTTTAAGTTCCATTGTGTGTGTTAGGATAAAGTATAGGAATAGATTATTAATCATTAGGACAGTTAGTCATAGGTAAAGTGTGCAGAATAAAATAAATATATAGATTATCATTGATAAAATGGTATCATATTTGTAGAAATTGTATTAATACTTCTGAGGGACATTAGCCAAGCATAAGGAAAAGAAAGACAATTTGGAGTTTGTTCTTCCTCATGCTTGAAGAAACATCTGGTGGGCGGGGGACGCCCCCATGCACCTGGCTTTCTGTTCATGTAGAAGGCACGTGAATCTGACTGTGCAAAAAATAGGGGATAAAAACCCTCTGTATTTCTCAATAAACGTCTTCTGTTACTTGAACAGCAGTCTGCAAAGTCCCTTTGGCCATGTGGCCACAGGTTCTGTGGCTTAGGATGTGAGCATCTTATTCTCCCTACCACAAGTATTAATTGAACAGAACTTTTCACGGCCAACCCAGTGCCCCTCTTCCTCATCTTTTTTTTAGTCGCCGAATCTGTCTCACCTCCAGGAACCCCAGACCCTGCAGGAGGATTGGTTTGAATGTTGTCAGGAGAAATTTTCAAACTGCAACTTGTCAAAGCTGTCACAGTATCATTTAAAATGTTATGCAAAAGAGTACGATTTTGATGGGCTAGTAAAATGTCATCCATATAGTGCACCAGATAAAGATCAGGGTATTGATACCTAATATCCTGTAAAGCAGCATCAACATATTTTTGACACAAAGTGGAGCTATTTTTCATCCCTTTAGGCAGGATCTTCCATTGAAACCTCTGAAAAGGTTGTATAAAATTCTGAGAAGGTAAGCTAAATGCACATCTTTTGCAATCCTCAGAACTTAAAGGTATAGTGAAAAAGCAATCTTGTAAATCAATAACTATGATGTTAAAGTTTGCAGGTATAGCAACCGGAGACAGCAGCCCAAGTGTAATGCCCCCATGGTCTCCATAGTGAATTAATGGCTCTTAAATATTGTAAAAGTCTCCACTTGCCAGATTTCTTTTTTATAACAAATATAGGCTATTCCAAGGGCTAGTAGAATGTTCTATATGGCCAGCTTCCAGCTGCTGCTCCACTAAATCCTTAGCTGTCTTAAGTTTTTCTGATGTCATAAGCCATTGTTCCACCCAAACTGGTTCATTAGCTTTCCAGATAATAGGGTCGGCAGCTTTAAGAACAATGGCCTCTGGGATAAATTTGAATAACCAATGCCAGATCGGTCTTTCTTTTCTATAACCTGAACAGGTTCCTCCGTTCCTTGTCCATCCTTTCCCAGACCCTTAGAGGGATCATATTTCATTTGCAGCATCTGCACTGACACTCTGTCATCTGGGCTATACAAAAGCATGCCCATCAAGTGAGAATGTCTCTTCCCCAGAGTGTAATAGGGATAGAGGGTATGACATAGGAACAAAAAGTCCCTGATGATTGATCATTTGCCCAATTTAAAATCTCAAACTTTTAGCCATGGAAGGTGTTTTTCCAATACCAACAAGCCCCGAGCAGGTGACTTGGGTCAGCCACAAAGAAGGCCAGTCTTTTCTAGCAATACAAGAAACATCTGTGCCAGTATCCAGCAAGCCATTAATTTTAACTACTTGAATAAACAAATCTTGAATAAACAAACCTTGAATAAACAAAAGGTCTAGAAGTAGTGACTTCCTGAAGCCAAAAGGCAAAATCACTCAACCCAAAATCCAGAGTCCTCCCTAGGCTCATTAGTCAGAGACTTTCCCATCTTATGATAGGGTAAGAGAAATAACTGAGCTATTCTCTGACCTTAGTTAAACTGCACAGCCTTACTAAGTGGAGCAATAAGCACTTGAATTTCTCCTGAATAGTCAGAATCCACAACCCCAGGAATGACAGAAACTCCTTGAAGAGACAAAGAACTTCTTCCCAGAATTATCCCCACTATCCCATCGGGAGAGGGTCCTTCATGCCTGTTGGAATTGGGGTAACTGAAATATCTGGGGTTAATATTGTTGAGGTGGAGGAACAGAGGTCCAGTCCTGTGCTCCCTGGGGTTGCTCTGATGAGCTCTGAGATGGGACAAAGGAAATCAATGGATTCAGAGTGGAAACTGCCCCTATTGATGTTTGGGGCCAGGGCTGGCCCCCTGTTCATTTCCCGACTCCGGCACTGTAAGCTGTCCTTCCATTAAAGGAGTGCCATTTTTGTTTTTTTTTTTTTTTTTTTTGAGTTGAGTCTCACTCTGCACCCAGACTGGAGTGCAGTGGCCGCTCCCGCCACGCACCTCGACCTGCTGGGCTCCGGCGATCCTTCCGCCTCAGCCTTCCAAGTAGCTGGAACTACAGGCGTGCGCTACCACACCGGCTAATTTTTTATTTATGTAAGATGAGGTCTCGCCAAGTTGCCCAGGCGGTCTCAAACCCCCGGGGCTCAGGCAATCCACTCACCTCAGCCTCCCAAAGCCGGGATTACGGGGAGTGCCATTTTTAAAAATTTTGATTTGTGATCCTTAGCCCAGTGGAAGCCGTTTAGGCTCTAGGGCATAAAGACTTTGGCCGAGAGCCTCCAGTAGGTGGCAGCGTTGGGACAGATTGAGGCTTTTGCTTGGACAGACAGTTTCTACTGATATGGCAGGCTGTCTGCAGTCATAGCAGGTTAGGACACTGTTGTTCTTAGGCTTACTAGTTCCATTCTGGATTCCCTGCACAAACTGAGTATAAGTTTCTCCTTTTAGAGTCATGGCTATTGCTACACCCTGTACAAATGCAGGATTGACATCAGCACAGCCTGATTAATTGCTTAATTGACCTGTCTTCCTGTTAAGTCTTATAAGAGCCTGACAGGTACTGTTAGCACTTTCAAAAGCCAATTGTTTTACCAAAATGTCGGCTGTTTCCCCCATTGATGGTTATCCTTTGTACACCATTTGTAATGGGGAAAACAAAATCCTCATAATTTTCATCAGATTTCTGCTTAATTTCCCCCAAAAGGGGGTAGACTGGGTAGTGCAAGCGGGAGCATTTTCCAAGCTCTGGCTGCGCAAATGTTAAGTTTTAGTAGGGCCTCTTTTGGCATAGCCATTTGAGCCTCCATAGGTTCATAGGCCCCAGTCCCCATGAGCATTTCAACAGTGACTCCATTTGGGGTCTCTGTATTCTGGTTATTTGGGGCAGCCATTTGTTTAGCCTGGTTCTCAAACTCCGCTTTCCACAACAAAAAAATTTTCTCCCCTTAAACAGCATTTAGCAAGCATTTGCCAATCATCTGGGGTCATCAACAGTTAGTAAACTGCTCCATAAGGGTGAGGGATTACAGGGCCAAAGGTCCATACTGGGACCCAAATGTCTCTGAGCTCTTTTAAGAGTTTGTATGGCAATGGTTCCCATACTGGAGAGGCACTGCCTTCAAATTCATCATCAAACAAAATTGGAAAAAACAAAGAAAAATCCCAAAACACCTTCCTCTTCAGCCTGCTTTTTAGCCCCTTAACACCAACATGAGGTGCCTTGGATGAGATGGAATACCCAGGTGCGAACGCAGACAGATTTAGCAGAAGGTTGGATCAAAGATAAATTGATTAAATTATCAGGATGCTTTGGCTCATGATGCTTAACTGCCTTGTTTTCAAACTAGCCTCATCCCCCGGGGACAGAGTGCCATCATCCAAGGGAGAGGTTATAGACACAACTTTAGACTAGAGGCTAATATAGGAGCATCTTCATCAGTAATTTTGGTAGGAATTTTGGGAAAAAACATGTTGTGGATCCAAAGCATCTCTAATAATATTCCACAAGGAAAAGGCATCTACAGAGACCTCTTCAGGGCCCTGCAAAGTATAACAGAGTTTAAGCTTTTCTCCAACTTTAGTCCAAATAGCCAAATCAACAGTACCTTCTTCAGGAAACCAGGGGCATTTCTCCTGGATGAATCACAAAAAACGAGCCAATCAAGTAAAAGACATCGTAATTCTCCTTTTTGATAATGTATCCTTGAGAATACTGATGAACAGTTTTTTTTTTTTTTTGACTCTTTCTGGCCCATGATTTTATCATGGCTCTAGCACTTCTCACCTATCCTTTCCCTGCTTATCTCTACAGGGGGGCCCGCGGTGCCCCAGGTGAGGTCCTATTCGTTCGGAGAAAGAAAGAGAAAACTTACCCCCAGGCCCCTGTTCTTGGGTGCCACTTGACGGGGCCTGCTCCTGCGGGTCTAGGGTAGCCCGAAGGTGTGATTGGCATAGGTGAAAGAATGCACTTTTGACATCTGACTCTGTGGCAGGACAGATGCCATTTATTGTTAATTAACAGAGAGCTTTTATACTATTCGTATAAGGGAAGATTCCTTTGCACACATTATCCTTTAGAAGTTATACCGTCTAGTGACCTTAGAAGCAACAAACAGGCCCAAAACACTAACACTTTCAGTTAATGAGTCTTAAGATAAACTTAAAAGGAGTTTTACTTAAAAAACAATGCATCACTTAATCTACGAGGCTGACTTTGATTTCTGTTATGTATCACTTGTCTAATTAAAAAAACCTTAAAATCACCAAAACAAAACTATAGATTATACCTAGTGATAGTAGGAATATGAAGCCTATTAAAGTAACCAAAAAACAGTGGCTAACATTTAAAAAATAACTATGAAAGTGACTTACTGTGAAAACATATACACTAATCTTTACTCTGAATAAACATATAAAGTGAACTAAACATAATGAAATAAAACTAACCCAACTAAAATTTTATGGTTGCATAACTGCTAATGAGCTTTTAAGTTTAGGTTAATGGGGGTTTGGGGGGGGTGGTTTGGCTGTTTTCCTTGATGCTTGGCAACCTCCTGGAAAATATCTTTGTCTTAGGTAGGCACTTGAGCAATTATTATTATCTTTAAGCCATCAATTTTATCATTATGTGAACTTAAACTTGTGAACCTAAAACAATTTTCAAAGTAATTATAAAACACTAAACTACAACATTAAAACTTAATTAATGACTTAAAGAAAAAACCTTGTTAAACATAACTAGAGCCTAATAATTTTTGTCAACCCTTATATATATGTATATTGATTATATAAACTTGCATTATTTTACATTTACCAAATACATTTTAATACATGGATAAAACAATTATCATGTCTAGAATAGCACTACCAGCAACTCTTTTAAAAACAGTCCCAAATTACAGCCCTTTAAGTGGTTCAAGAAAGTTTCCGGTGCACATTTCTCCACGTATCAAGAGTTTTCTCTGGGGTTTCTATGATCTTAAAGGCTTTGTAATCACCTTTCCTGTCCAGGTGTCTTCATTGTTTTTCTCATATCGTGCAGTGTATATTCCTAAAGAAAACTCAAAAAAAGCTTTTAATGGTGCTTCTCAGGTCCCCAAGGTTGCTTTCTGTGTTTGGTTAATTTAACATAAAAGTATCCAATTAATATATCATGAATTCAGTGAAAACCTATTCTATATATGTAAACTTAAAATTTTAACTATTGAATTAAGTAAAAAACCTTAAGGATTAATCTTTACCCTAAATCCATAGAAACAATGTTATAAACCACCTACATAACTTCTAGGTATGAGTCTGAACTTATAATGAATTCCAATGAACTTACTGTGAACTTGTGCTTCTAAAAAACCTTATGTCTAAACACTAACTACATAATTCTAAATCAAATAAAGAATGAATATACTTATATCATTTTTTTCTCAAGCAATATCTAGTAACTTATAACCAAGTGAAAAAAAGCATTTTAAACGTGCTTCAGAGTTTAACCATTGCATATGTTAGAAAGGGCCAAATGGCTGGTGGGAAATGGAAAAATGAACGATGACGTTTCCAGGTTAGTTGTGAATTTCACATAAACATGCTATTTTCTTCTTCCACGACTGTACAGAATTCTTTGGCGTATCAGCAGTAAAGGCAGAAGACAGGAGGGCCTCAGCTTCCCCGGGGTTGCCGTGTGGCCCGGGATCTTTGGCCCATCAGGATCCTGTCAATCAGGTGGGCCTCCAAGGCTGGCTCCCAACACCTCCTCCCCAGTAGACAGCCCCATTTCCACCGCCCAACAATCAGTTTCTTCCTATGCTATTGGCGGTTTATCGGCTCACTAATGTGACTCATCCTGACTTGACGAAAGACTGTTGGCTGTGCCTAGACCCCCGTCCCCCGGACTTCGTGGGAATCGGGGCCATATCCCCTACAGAGAACATGGAGGAAAGCATTCAAATCCTCGATCTAACCACGGTCCAATCCCGAGGACTGTGCTCTTTGAGATCCCATCTAACTCTAACCTTGGGAGATCTCCAGGGGCAAGGAACCTGTCTTTATCCCCACAGTTTCTTTAAACTCTCCCCCCTGGGCTTTTTGTGTCGCCACCTCCCGAATTAACGCTAC